>BMAV01002693.1:0-64442 GCA_019973955.1 Trichonephila inaurata madagascariensis
CCTTTTATAAGCCCGGGGCTGAACGCCGTCGCCCAGCCAGTATGGTGGCTATGACCCTCAGCTTGTAACGAGTGTGCTCGGGTTCAACCCCAAAGAATTTTTATTTTTGGGAAGTCGATCTTTCGCCTGTAATGGTTCCTGTTTGAAAGCACAGCACACCCCTTTTTGTTATATGCTGGAATCATCATCTGAATAAATTGATTTTTTCTTCTTTTTTATTTATTTTCCCAACAAAAACAGTCAAAAATTTCGCACTAGCTGAGTGAAACACTTATATACGCCGGTGGCATTAAGATGTTAAAGTAGTATTAAGCTTTAGTATCAAAGTATATTATTATTCAATTCAATACATTGTTGTTGTATTGAGTAGGAGGCGATGAAAATTATGATTGAATATTGGGTCGAAAGTTTTAAAAGCACTACCCTCTGCATATTCAACCACCTGTAGGAACAATCCCATCACTGTATCATTTATCAACCCTTCTCTTACGTCATTCCCAAATTTGATTCAATAAGAAACAAAAGATTATTTTTCATTAAAAATGAGCCATCACGTTTCTTCATGAATATCTGCTTTTTAAACGTTTTTGAGAATAAAATTTTTGTTGTAATACTGTGAACAAAATAAAAATAAACAGAAATAAAATAAATTATGAAAATATATTACGACTGTATGATTAATAAACAAATGCCCAACTTGAAAAAAAAAACTAAATCGGGTGAAATCACAGGAACCTTTAAATGCCCGATTTTGAAGGATAAAAGTCCAAATTCCCTATATTCCAAGCAAAAATTTTATATTCAGGTTGAAATCACAGTCAAGTCAAAAATACTACCTCCAGATTCTTTAAACCCATGGGTTCTCGGGAAAACAAAAAATACGGGCCTGGGGAAAAAACCAACCCCAAATTTGGGTTGCCTTTCTACCATGGATCCGACGTCTCTATAACCTTTTGTTCCCAAGTCCCCCTTCACTGTAAATAGTAACAATTTTTTGGTATTATGTTTCCATTTTGCTGTAAGTTTTAATGTAAGCTCCGTGGAACTATCTTCTTTATTTTGACATTTTTTTCTGATTGTTTGACAATCCGTATTTCATAAAATATGAATATCAAACAATTCATATGTCAAACACGGGGTTTAGTTTAGTGGGAAATCTTAAGAAAGAGTTTATACGAAAATCATTACAAAATTTTTTCAAACAAAAATATACCAATCATTTCAGACAAAAATCACGCGTCATACTTTTTGAAAACGACGCCATAAAATAAGGAAAAATCTGTGTATTTTGTATCGGATAGTGAAAAAAATATACCGTAAAAAACTGGCGTATAACGCGCACCGGTGTATAACGCGCACCTTTCTTTGTAAATTTTTCAATTCTTAGGTATATTCGCCGTATAACGGCACTTTTAACGAAAAAATCAAGTATTAATATACATTGTTTTTTGTTTTGAAGTTTTTATTCGAGGTATTATCGGGCTTTTTAAAAAAAGTATACTTCTAAATTACTCGGGTTTCCCTTGTTCATAAGGCAAGTCATTTCTTTTAAATAAACAGTGTTTCGATACATCTAAAAGTAAATTTTTTTATTCCCATCCTTTTTGTTATTTTTTAAAGCTATCGTTTTTATGCCCGGCGTATAACGCGCACCCTTAGTTTTTGATCTTATTTTTTGTGTTCAAAGTGCGCGTTATACGCCGGATTTTACGGTATATATCTTGTTAAGTTTTCAATCGTTAATACTTTCTATTTATCCATTCAATACATTTTTTTTAAAACTTGTAATAGATGACACTTGATGTTAATACAGTTTTTTCAAATATTAATTTATTAGTTAAACTTAATGAATAAATAGTAAAAAACAAAAATAATAATCCAACACCATATGGAAAAAGGAAAACCGTTCGTTCTGTCCCTGTAGCGCAATGGATAGCGCTCTGGACTTGGGTTCGTAGTGGATTCGAATCCTACCTCGGATAGCCTAATTTCTGATAATGAGATTTATGGATGAATAAATAGTAACAAACACAAATAATGGCCTAACATACATAGAAAGAAAAATCGCTTTCTATTTTTTCACTTAATATTGCGATTCTGTCCTATGTATATACATATTTATATTGAATGTAATTTTTTAATATAAAGTAACTATAAAATAAATTTTTTCTTTGTTGACCTAAGTATAAATTGACTAAGTTTTTTATTTTTTTTTATTTATATATATATATTACTTGTGTTTATTTTTCAAATTACTCTTTTGGGAAATAGGGACTAAAGAAGCATGCTTACTTCTCGTTTTATTCATAGCATTAATAGGATAAAAAGTATTTTGTAAAATACCTTTTCGTACTAAAACGAAGCTGTTTTTAACTTTGCAACATTTCCTCGTATCTGTTACAATTTTAGAGATAGGAAAGCTTATTTCGACATTTGCCAGCAAAAGGTTTTGTAACTAATCCTATAGCGCATAACAATTAGCGATATTTGCTGATTTTTTTTTATATTGTACATTTGAAATTAGTTTTAAATTTTATTTGTTTCTTTAAATTCTACATTTAAAAAAATTATCTTTGATATGTCTTATTCTTATGAAATATTTATTTTGTATTTATCCCATGCATATATAGAACAAATAAAAGATCTTAAAATAAACTTGATTTTAAATGTTTTCCAATGTTTCAGTCCATCATTCACTGCTCTTTGAAATTTATGTTTTGAGTTATTGGTTATGAATTTAACATGTACTTAATGGTTCCTATATTCAATTATTTTCTTATATAAGGAATAATTATTTAAATAAAAACATTTAGCTATAATTTGTCTAAGAAGAAAATCCTGACTGGGACGTTTTTTGTATTAAATCTAATGATTCAACGCTTATTCAACCCTGTGGAAAGTAACAATGGAAGAACAATGGATATGGAAGCCCACAAAAAAATCGTGGCAATGAGGGCTAAATTACGTCTTTCATCGTCTTTCATCTTTAATAATTATGCAGGGAACAGCACGGGTTCGCACCGTTCTACCCAGTTTTGAGGGATAACACCTCTTTGAAAAGTTAAGAAGGAAGATGAGAAAAGATACTAACTTTAAAAAAAGATCTTTATGATGTTCACATGCAGGGGCGGCTCTAGGAGCGGACAAATTGGACTCCTGCCCAGGGAGACAGCTGCATTTGAATCGAATTTGGAGAAAAAAAAAACTTTTTTTTTGTTACAAAAATTTTGATATGTTTTCTGAGAAATATTATTGTGTGTGAATTTGGGGTATTTTATTTAACGTACTAATTTTTTTTTATTTTATACCCTGTATATGTTTAAGGAGAGTTTTCTTCTATGTTGAAACTTGAAATATTTGAGGTGGAAGTATATGTTAAAGCATGAAATTTAATATGTTTACATATATTTCACTAGTAACTTTCTCCCCATCCTGGAGTGAGGTCTCAGCGGACATATCCCTTCACCCTTACGATGTCCGGTTTCAACTATCCAAAAAGGGACAAGAGCAGTAGGAGGTTTTAGTATATAGAGAGCCACAGGAGATGTTTTATTTTAGTCTTAAGTGTAGTTACTATAAGTTATATATAAGCCCTTGTGTGATCCCCACCATTGGTAGACTATTTTTTAAAGAAATTAGCCTGTTTAAATAAATGATTCCTTCCCTTTCATTTCACTCGTTTGAAATAATAAGTAATTATGTCCTTAATTTCAATTTTTTTTTTTTGAATTTCTTAAGACTCCTTTCACACGGCTCGTTTCTATTTAATTCTAATATTTTTATTCTTTATTTATATAATGACCCTCCCCATCTTTTTTTTTAAAAAATATATTAGTACTTATATAAATAAGACAAGAATAGTGCATTATTAATGCATTTCTAAAGATCAAATTCAATATTTAGCATTTCAAATAATCTTTGTGTATTCACAAATGCTCCTCTTCTATTTCATTTAAAATGTGAGTACGAAACGGTGTAGTAGAAAATCGTGAGATTTCCTTAAAGCCGAATTCCATTTCCTTCCAGTCTCAAGTCTGAAAGTAAATGCAAGTTGTCAAAATATCCTGAGGCTTATCACTCTGAATAGTTCAAACAAGGGAGGTTCAAGATTACTATTTGAGATGTAAATAACTTAGGTTAAAAACATTAGTAACGTTGTACTTTATTCAAATCTTGTAAATTTAAACTGCTCTTTATCCTATTTTTGAATCGTTTCCAGTTTTTTTTATTAAGTTTCCGTTTCTTTTTTCCTGGAAATAATACGTGGGGCTGAATTCAATGCAGATGTATAATTGAACATAAATCCATTTTCTCATATGTTCTCTATTCCTGCAATCTATATTTTACTTTAGTGCATACACTTTAACACAATTCTATTAAAGTATAATGAAATTGGGCCCATGTATGAAAATATATTGAGTTCTTTCTTTTTTTATGAGATATGCACATTTAAATACATACTTATATAGTTTTGTTTTATTTGTTCAACCTACGCTTGTATTGATGAAATTATATTTTTCAAGAACAGCATTGTGTGGATTTCAAAACGGTTTATTAAAATACAAACACTGACTAAACAAAATAAAATGTTAGTAGGATTAGAAAATGGGGTAAAACTCGCAAAGTTCAGAAAGATGCCAGAACGTCACTAAACTGTACCAGTCCTTGGTTTTATTTGCGTACGTTTGTCATTACTCATACCGATTCGCCCTTATTGCCCATTCTCAAACAGGCATTTTACTTTTATTTATTTCGAAAACACTCACTTAGGGACTCTCTATTTGCTGACATGCAGAAAAGACATGTAAAACATCTTGAAGAATCCCGAAGTTTAAGACAGCTTCTTAAGAAGACAGACTTAAGAAGCTTAAGACACTTTTGGAAATCCTTCGTCAAACCATCAGAAAATTTACGACAAAATTGATTATTATACAAGTTCTTATTTTAATAAAATTAATAAATGTGTGCTAAATTTAAATTTTTATGGGTCCAGAACTATTTTAACTGAACCTGTGTTTTTCTAAGCAACCCCAAAATTTTAATATCGTATTTATATAAACACTAGCTGACCTGGTCACGCGTTGTTGAGGCTTTGTTTTCAACTTCCTTTTCGTAATAAGCGTTAAAATACTTGACTGTATTGAATATTCGAGCATGGTTTTAAATCATATTAAAACAAAGCCACAGCACGCGCTCTTGTGGCTTTGTTTTAATACCTTGATTTAATATTATGTTCAGCTATTCAATGCAGTCAAATTTATTTCGCGCTTACAACTTTGGAGAGTTGAATTTAAGCATAAAGCAACATGATTTTTTAATTTTGCATTTTATTCCTCTCTTAATAGGAGTATGAAAAAATGTATGAATTATTTACCAGTTGTTAGTAATATCCTATAAGAGATGCCTGGATGGAGAATGAGGGTTAATAGAGTTGATTTTAGAATTTTGAGAGATGGAGGAGCACAAATTATAAATAACAAATACCTGAAGATATTCAATTACTAATTGGCGCAAAATATTTTTGGTAATCGCAGTCTTGCTACGCAAATAGATTCCGTGGTGGAGTTTCCTCTGAATAATACAAGCATGCAGCATATATGTAAAAGCTCATGCGAGGTTTGATAGATGAAGGGCACGAAAGTTTTCAAATTGGCTTTTGAGATTTATTTATGGTCATCACGAAAGTTCAAAGAATTGGAATCGAAGCCTGAATGGTATTGAGGTGATTCTGACAAAGTACCAGTGGAATAATACGTAACAGCTGGACAATTTCTCATTTAGTGGATTTACAATCAAAAATGGAAGTTGCTTCAAGAATATGTCTGATATTCTGATGCCGGGGCTTAAACGCGTACCGTTACATAATTCCATGCGTATTTTAATTAAGCAGCAGAATATCCAGTGAACCAATCTTCAACCGAAGATTATAAGTGGCATTCCTAATATATCCAGGGAATTCAAAAATATTACAGTATCGTTTTCATCAACAATGGTGCCGATTGATTTAAAAGGTATTAGATCACCTGGCAACACCTCTGTATTTGGAAGTTTATTTCATCATCAACATTTTTTTTTTATCCAAGTAGCAGAATTACAGAGCCAGTCTCATTACCTAGATAATTATACAGCATATCTCTCTCTCTCTCTCCAGAAAGACACTCTCAATCAGTCCCTTTTTTGTCTGAACAACAGTACAGAAATTGCCTGACAATTTGATATATTATGTATTTTGATGCAGTTCTACTTCACTGTTTCCAATATCCAGCACAGTTGGTTAGAAAATACTTGCACCGATTGATTATTTTGCAATTAAACTCACGTGTTTATGGTCAATCGAAGCGTTTCAACATTTAGCCATAAAAACGATTGTTTTAAACTTACGTTAATCTCGTGAGCAAAAGTAGAGGGAGGAATGACTTGCAATATCTGTCAGAAATCACCAGACAGTAATAGGATAGCACCACCGAATATTTTTCGTTGCCGTTTAAATCTTACAAACTTCTATGTAAAGCTTCGAGTGAGTGTTTATAAGCCATAGTGTACACTCATTGCAGATTATGATTAAACTCCTTTGCAATGCCGTGCCATTCCGCTCTTCTTATAATATTACATGTTGTGTCAGGTTTCTCATAAATTTCTAATGGCAGCTGGAATGCTGAATGTGCATTTGTCCATCATTTAACAAAGTGGCACAATGCCTGAAGATGCAACTGCCAATACAATTTTCTTTTGGTCGTATTTTCGTAAGGATGCGCCTGAAATTTTAAAAGCTACAGAGAATAAAAAACGTGGGACTCGAGCGCAAAGTCATTTGACCTATTCCGGGAATATCCAGAAAAATTAAGGGAGTTTCTGAAATCCGAATCCAGGTTCTCGTTACCCATCCCAAGATGCACCTAGTGCCCACTTTGGTGGCCCTGTTTCTGCAAACTCCGTACCTGAAGGGACAGGCAGTACTATCATCCAGCATTATCCGGTAAAGTTACTGGAGTTTCTAAAGTCCAATTTCAGATTCTTATTCCCCACCCAGAAAAACACCAGGAGCGCACGTTGCACACTCCTAGAACTTTAAGGTAAGCCTCTGCCATGGTTCATTTAAATTACTGTCGCCTGGCATTATTTAAAACGGGAATTTCTTGAATTGGATCAAATATTCGGATCAGTCTTCTCAAAATACTTCAGGGACCCATTTTTTGCTCCCCTACGTTTGCAAGTTAGACTGACACCGCTGTCAGCGCATATTACGGTCGTCCAGCATTATTCGATAAAAAGTTACCGAGACACCTAAAGTCCAATTTCAGATTCTCCTTCTCCACTCCGAAACACACACAGGACTGAATTTTGGTGCCCTAGCGCTTCGGTGCTTAAGTGGGACTCAAACGCGAACCATCCCGCCTAATTCCTACAATATCCTCCAAATTTATGAGAGTTTCTGAAACCTGATGTCATGTTCTCGTTTCCTACCCCTAGACGCAACCGGGGACTACTTTTGACTCCCCTGAGCCTGCAAGTTCAGTCGCTGGAAGGGGGCATTAGGGTCATTCGACATTATCCGGCAAAGTTACGGGAATTTCTAATATCCGATTTCGGATTCTCGTTCACAATTCCGAAAATGATTAGAAAAGTACTTTTCCCGCTTCAAGACTTTTGAGGAAAGCTCCTGCCATAGTTCGCGTAATAGGCAGTCAGTCTAGAATTATCCGGCAAATTTGCAACAGTTTCTCATATCGGATATCAGATTCAGATTTCCCGTCAGGAAATACGCCAGTGATCAAGTTTTCGTGCTCCAAGGCTTTTACGGTTGGCACCTGCCAGGGTTTGTCTAAAAATGGTCGTCCGGCATTATCCAACAAAGTTGCGTTAATTTCTTATATCGGATATCAGATTCAGATTGCCCGTTTCCAAATACAACAGGAATCCGTTTTCACGCTCCATGACTTTTAAGGCAAAGTCACGCCAGGAAGTCTCTAAAATAGGGTCATCCGGCATTGTCCGGCAAAGTTACGTGTATTTTGGGGATTCAATTCGAAATTCGGATTCCACGCCTCGAAATACACCAGGCATTGACTTTTCATGCACCTTGATCCACAAAATTTGCTTTCGCAGGCACACTCGCATTCCGACATTTTTCGAATTTTCCCGTTTCCTAGATTCTGCGTATTTACGGCAATAAAAAATGACCTCAAAAATTGGGATAAAAACTATCCTATATTTTAAGTTGGACGAAATGACGCACAATATGCAAAATTATGTCAGAATCGGTTGAGTAGTTTCTGAGTTCATTGCGCGAACATACACTGTGGCACGTAATTTTTATATATAAAGATAAATAAAATTTCTACACCATTTACTGCAACTTCACTATACTTAACTTAAACATATACAATATCGCGAAAAACGCGGCTACCGATGGGTCAATCATGAGATTCGTTTCTCTTCCCATACAAATAATAAATTTTTTATTGTTTCAGTACATCTCTGAAATTTGAGGATTTTTTTTATTGCGTTCGGATTGGTTACGGTCGCCGATTACGCCTGCCATTCCTGATACTTTAAAGAAATGATGCTGTACGTGTTTTCAAAACTTTAACATTTAATTTATTTTTTACTAAATGTTCTCTCAATCAAGAGGTTACAGGTGTAATAGGGGTCGTTAAAAACAAGAATGTTACTCAAATTGTAACTTTTATATTTTCATTACTACTAAAACTTTGGGATTTACATGATTAATTTATTTTCTCTTGAGAGCATTCTTAATCTAAGACTATATATAAGTGAAAATAGTTTCATGTATCACGTATTATATTTAGTGGTCACCAACATAGATAGTTTGTTGATAAGCTCGATGAATAATATAGGCTCGAATGAGAGATAAACTTTATGACCAGAGCGACCCATATGCGATCCACGATTAAGTTTAACACACCACTTTGTCAAGGTTTAAATAGCATTTACATTAGCGTAGGACCAAGTCATCTCCACGGAAAGTGATTTTATTATCGAAGCGCAGTTAAAGAACAGTTTCCCCAAGAGTATTAGTTGAAAAAAAGTGAATTTACAACGTCATTTATTCTTTCTGTTTCAAATTTAAATATTCTTATTAAATGTTTAACATTGGGTTATGTGTGGCTATATATATATATAGGTCATTAAAACTAATATATTGAAGATTAAAACCGGAAGGGAGCTAAGCATTCCTCTGCCAACTTGCAACGATAATTTGAAAGCAATTGTTTTGGTAAAATATGTAAGAGTATTCATGCAATATTCAGGGAGGAAATCTTTAATAAAAATGCATAAGTAAGAAAATATCTTTATTGAATGTTATGTAATATTGTTAAGTTTTGTTAAGAATCGATATATAGAGAGTATAAATCAATGTGGTTGGTTAAAGTTACGATGCATCAGTGCCATAAATAAATAAAAATTTACAAATCGCTTTATTTAAAAATGTTAATTAAACATCAGTTAACGTTAAGAACTAAATAAATGCTGGTGTATAGTAATTTAAATTATATCCTATATCATTTCCAAAATGTATCTTTTAATGAATTTACTTTTTGAGTTTCATCAAGTAGTCAGTATTCATTTTTAGCAATAATTAAACTTATAGCTTGCAAAGGTGTAACAGCAAAAGAAGAATTTGGTGGGAGAGAGAGGAAGATGTATCACGATATTACGAGGAGAAAAAGGTACACTCTACGAAAATATATGCAATATCATCGGATATGCATTAGATATGAGAAAGCAAACATTTGCATTCATAGTTTGTGTGAGCTGATTAAATAACGATAATAATATTGCATAAAATCTTTGGAATTAATGTGGATATTTTGCAAAAAGGAAGTGCTTCACAGAAAACCTTTCCGAAGCCCATTACAACTTCTGCATATCCTAAAATGTAACAGAAAATATGTTTGACATTTTAACTTGATTGTAAGGAATTTCCATCATAACATTGGGAACCTGAAAATTGCGCTCCAAAGCGGGTGTGCAGTGAAGTCAGATTTGTTGTTGCGAAGCGAAACTTTTTCACGACTATTGGGTAATGAGGCGACTTTTGAGACTATTCCGTCACAGCTTATTGGCCAAGTGATCTTTGAAAAAAGGAAATGATCGTATCAATGCAATGGGTATAGCAGGTTCGAACTTATCATTCCACTATTTGTTGTGGTTGAAAGAAGCAGCTCCAGTTTCTTGAATATTTTGGGGAGGGTTCTAGTCCTGTATCTAGAATCGATTCAGTTTTGTATCTAGTCTAATATTGTTTTGCTAATAAAAGTGGAAATGAGTGGAAAAGGTTAATCTTTGCGTTTTTGTTATTTTGTGAGCAATTTATAACGAAAACCCCAAATAGTCTTCTCAAAACCATATGACAAAAATTTACATCACTATGTAGTTGTTTTAACTCTAGTGTTAAACGAAATTTATTTTAGCTATATGTTTATTTTAAAATAAAAGCTGTGATCCTTGACTACTGAAAATATGGCATTAATAAACCATGGGAAAATAGATTAAGTCGCACTACTGTAAATCCCGATGCTTCTCGGTAAAATATCTCACATAAAGTTATATTATCCGCATTATCATTCTAACCCATTTCAGAAATTTGGATAAATTTTTATTTTTAATATTCACAGTAGTTATAGAATTATACTTTTTTTAAAAGAAAATATTACATATATAAATAGCTTTTAGCACAGCAAATTGAGGCAACAACACATAAATAAATGAGCTGTAATCAATAGGTGTTATGAAAATTGTTTAATTTTATTCCGAAGAGTATATTGAATAATTATGAACATAAGCGTAACTGTTATTGAAAAATTATTCTCTATTGTACTATTATTTATTGTAAACTCAAGCGAAAGGGGGGTTTCCAAAATTTAAAAACTACAAAATTGAAAATCGGGAAAAACCATTCTGGTTGATTAAATTTCCCCAAGATTTTTTTAGCATTCGGGGTTAAAATTTAAAAACAAAATTTAAGAAACATATGGACTTTTGTTTTTCTTTAAAAAAATTTTTAAGGAAAAAAAATTGGGGGAAACTCAAAATTTTTTTATAACCTCATGAAAATTTTTGCTTACGATGACTTATAACAATTAAATAAACCTTCAAGTACTCTCCGAAGTGAATCTCGATAGGGAAAGGTAGAAAACTGGGAAAAATTTGGGAGGACTCTTCGAATACCAGACCCCTCCCCCTTAATTCTACTTTTAAAAGTCAGAGACACTCCACATAAAACATAAAACTGCGAGTCTTGATAACTCAATTGTCTAGCAATCAGCCTTTTTGAATAACGTTTTACATTTTAGGGCTGTATTACTTTTCCAAAAATACATTTTACAGACATTTAACTCAATCGAAAAAAAACCCCAAAAACTTTTAAACTGATTCAGAGCTGCAAGAGAGGGTAACGACTGAAAATATCAACTGATCTGAACAGTACAAGTTTACTATCAATTTTGATAAGGAATAAATAATGGGGTCACGTATTTTAATTTTTTTGATGAATTATGATTTTCATTGAGAAAACATGTTAATAGTCTCAATATCTAAAACAATCTTTTTCATAAGCTTCATTATTTGTTAAAGGAAAACATATCATCACTGGAAATTCCTTTTCAAGGACATTACTTTTAAATATAAATAATTACAACTTGTTTGATCCAATCCCAAAAATGTACAAAAAAAAGCATTTTTTTATTTAAGTTATGCCTTAACTTTTTTGCAATAATAATTTTAAATAAAGAACAAACGAAAGTGTTTTATCATCTCACAGAATCTAGAGTGTCAATATAAAAATTAGGTTAGCCAACAAACAAAACGGTCTGCGAGGAAAAATGCAAAAATATTTCAAAGAAAAAAGGGAAATCACCTATGAATATTTCGTTAAAAACAATGCAAGAAAAACATCCAAGGAAAATGTAGCACTTACAACTATTTTAATATGTTCTAATTTATCAAATAACTGCGATTAAGTACGATACAGCTTCAGAACATTTTTCATACTTTTTTTAAAGATCTCAGTGCCTACCAGCGCACATATCTGTTTATCTAATATATTAAATTTTAAAAACTTTTAAAAAAAAAAACTCACAAATAAAATTTTTTAATCGTTTTCCAAAACCCAAAAATTCAATGTAATGGCTTTGTAACCGATACGGCAGATAGTAGAAAGATTAATGTAAGCGACTTTTTTCCCCGGGGGTTGGTATAAGATGGATCCCGAATTTCAGGGTTCGCCGTGAGAGGAATTAAAGGTTATTGCCTTCTCTTTGATTCATTGCGACATTCAGTAGTCAATTTGTGTACGCTTAAACCATTGTAACAATGCTTTAGCTAATAGTTAGAGCAATGAATTACGGTATGACAAGACGGAGGAAATGTGCGCAGTTTTCAACCTAATCATTCACCCTCCAAAGATAGATCCATGGAAATACACAGGACTTTAATGAACTGAATACTATATTGGATTGCTCATCTTCCTTTCATATCTTTTTGAGCTTGCACCTAACAAAAAAAAATTGGAAAATGGGTGTGTATGAAGGGCGGTATTTGAAGTAGGGTAACACGAAGCATGAAAATTGAAAATTCTGATGAAAATTATTAAAACACCATTATTTAACCATAAACTTATATACATATCTTTACAACCCGGTAGTCTAGGCATTTACATTTAAGGATTAGCTTGCCTTAAAACTTTGTTGAACCTTGCAATTTTAGTTCTGAAAACTAAGAATTTGCTATTGTACTGAAGCTAGATTATGTTTTGATCTATTACATTTATATTTATTGCTTTTAGTTTTTAGATTAATGGGAAATTGGATATATATTTATATATATATATGTTAGTTTGAGTCCCAAGTCCGAGGTTGCCGGATATTTATAAATTTTTTTTTTTATAAAATTTTTTTTTTTGTTCAAAACGTTGGTATTTTATTTTCTTTTTCACCATTGATATTTTGAAATGAGATTTAGTATTACAAATTCATATAATTTCATTTTTTTTGATCAAAATATTTAAATATTTTTTTATTCTAGGTTGGGCTGCTTTGCGCCTACAAGTGTAATAATTCACTGGTAAATAATATCTTAATGATTCGAATATAAATTTTAAGATAAAAAAAATATATAGTTGATTTTGAATTCTTAATAGAATCAGAATTTTAGCTATTAATAATATATTTTGTTTATGTTTGTTTACTTATTAACTATTGTGTTTTTTGAATTTTCTTATTATGTTGTTTGGGTTTTCAAAGTTCACTTTTTATAAAACAATTTAATGGTTTTCAATGTTTAATTTCTTATATACATATTTATAAAAATATATGCTGTCTCTGAGTCATGTGCAGTTGAAGGTTTCACGAGGGTTGATTTAGCATTTAGTTTTGATACATGAGTTCGACATGAATATGAATATGATAATCTCATGGAGTGTGATTTTTTAATTGAGATTTGTGAGTTTATTTCTGCGTATATGGATGAGGAGAATGTAAAATAATTTTAATTGAATTTTATGTATATTAACTCAAGCATAATGATATTAAAATTATGTATATTTTCAAAGAATGGCAACTTGGCTTTCAATATTGATTGTCACTGCTTGGTGGTACAATACGATGGTGTTTGTGCTATCGTCAATCAATTACCATTAGATTGAGACAGATATTTTCTGTTAAGATAGAATGTGATAAAATGAGACAATTGCATAAGTGTGATTTGTGGAGGAAGGTAAGGGGCGCGAACAACACGGGACATCATGCAAAAAAATTATAAATAAAATTAAAAAAAAACGTTAGCTTCTTGTTCGTTGGTTAATGAGAAATTTTAGAGGTTAGGAGTGCATGATAATCAATACATTAGGAAATATAAAACGTGTATTATTTGGAATATTGGTTTCGAAAGGAATTACTGTGATATATCGAAGTGGAGGAATTATGAATCGAAATGTAATTATTTTAAATATGGCGAGAAATTCGATAACAGGTTTCATAGTGATTCGGATCACTTAAAATTGAAACTTAGAAAATGTGGGGATAAAAGATGCAAAACCTGCCCCATGATGCAACATGAACAGAATAATGAAGAATCAGAACTTAAGTTCTGTAAAACATTCAACTGTATATATATGCTGACATGTGGTGTCTGCGGCTTTAAGTATGTAGGTCAAACATCAGGAAATAAGAACCTAAGAATTAATCAACATAGATTAGACACTAGAAAAAATACATCAACAAAACATATAGGTAGGATAGAGATACAGCATTTTAATAAATATGGTTTTGAAGGTGTTGTGTTGAATATTATTAAGATTGTTCCAAATAAAAGATAAAAATATTATGGTATGAAAATATTTACATCGGTGTTCATAACGCTACGTATCCTTACGGATTAAATGTAATACGGAACAACAAAAATTTAAACCAGACTGTGAAACAAAATGATAAGGAGTCTATATATAATGGTAGAAATAATGGTAATAAGACTAAAAGAGTTGGAAAAGGTGGACGCAAAAAGCGAGGAAATAGAGGAAGGTATACAATTAAAAAAGAATTAAATAAATTATTACAAGAATTTGAGGATAATTTCAGTGTTGCACAAATAAAGTATTTCTTATTTGGACTTAATAAAAAGGAAATAATAATAGTTTTACATTTATTAAAAAGTATTGGATTAACAGATAATCACGGATCACCCTTAGTCATGGATCTATGCAAATATATTGCTAATAAATTAAAAAATAAAGATAGACTTTAAGAATGCTTATAATATAGAATATTGCACATTGCTATATATGAACAAATCATGTAATGCGATACATTTTTCCGAAATATTTAAGAAACACAAGGATTTATTCCCGGTGAGAAATGTGTTAATAAAGCGAGCGTTTAAGTGTAATAAAAAAAATTGGTAGATCGATTTTTAACTATAATAATATTAAGGAAGTTGTAGATCAAAAAGAATGCAGATGCAATGATTACCGGAAATGCGTGGACAAATATCATGGGCACGTAGTAACAGGCAACCTAGAAATAATTCAAGATCTGAAATTAAGAGAAATTATGTGCAAAGGCACTGGTTATCGATTAACTATTTCGAATAGCAATTTAAATGTGTAAGAAATCAGCTCTCAGAAGATATTAACAAATTTATTCTTAAAATTGCAATAAAATATAATTTACTTACTCAGGCCTTAAAGAAATGTGGTTTTTATGTCCTCAGGGACTTAATGAATTTTAATTTTAGAACAAAAAATGGTGTTTCTTATAGAAAAATTAAAATACCAATAGAAAACCTGCAAAAACACTTTGTGATAGTCTATGTTGATAAAGTCCCAGGAAATTATGCAATAATATGCAAATATTACTGTAGTAAGTTAATAAATGATCATATAAAAATAATAATGCATATGAAGTAAGTAAATTTAGTATGAAAGAAATTAACAACAGATTATTGGCATTTTGTAAACAATTAAATATTTCTAGCAATAAAATTAAATATCCCCATAAATTTTTGACTCCTAAATTTCATAAAAATCCAGTCAAATTCAGCAATGTAACAAATGGATTCAATACTTATATATCCAAATCAGGAAGAATTTTACAAAGAACATATTACAAGATACAATAGACAAATTTAAAGTTACTTCTATTATAAGAAACAGCCATGATGTAATAAAGAAGGTTAAGCAACAAATGGTATTTTCAGTGCATGGATTTGATTTCGAAGATTTATTTAACTCCATCAAAATAGAAGACATAATTGAGGTACTTTCAGGTGCATATGATCAATATGGTTTGAATAGTTACATTAGTTTTGAAAAGTTCAATACACTAATTCGATTTGAAAAACAGGAGAACTGCATTATTTTTTATACAAACTTTATAAACAAATCAAAGGATTGCCTCAGGGTGGGGCTGCCAGTAATAGTCTCTCTAGCCTGTATTTACATCACTATGAATCAAAACGAAGAAATGAACCATCTTGCCTCTTATTAAGATACATAGATTGTGACGGGCTCACGCGTCTTTTCTGTAACATAACCTCTTTTTTTTGGGTTCTTTGACGGCCAAGATTAATGGCAAATCTTTTCCAACCCAAATCCAAGAAGTGAAATGCAATTGTAAAATGCAAATAAGATAGCTATTAAAAGAACAGAAGTTTTAGCAAACGAGATGGCAATTTAGAGAAAGTTATGTTTAGAAGAGATAGAAGTGTGAATTGACGGCCTATAAAAATATTACCAAGATTTCTAGCCATTACTTCAAGGTGCATACTATTGCACGCGCGCCTAAAAGTCTCTCAACAGTGATTGAACCTTAGCTCGAATCAAGGTAGGACTGATTATTTCATATTAGGACTTGTAATATTATCAGAATTGAAAGTAGACGGATAATATAATTATTTAGATAAGTGATCCAAATTACGCGATTAGGTGTGACTACAGCTGTGTGTTTGGTTTATTCTCACTTAATATAAGTTTATCTAATTTATTAGAAATTTAAGTTATATTCTTAATGAAGTCATATTAAGAATTTTAAAATGTCGATTCATTTCGAGAATCCCACACCTCTAATTCACTCTGACAATCAAAGATATGGTCGCCATAGAACGACCATATCACAAGATGATAGGTCGCGACAGGGAATTTAAACCTAGCATTAATTTTTATCCGGAATACCTAAAGTTACTACAGTCAAATTATAACTCGAACAAAATTGAATTTTTAGATTTAGATTTAAATATTATTGACAACAAATTATATAGCAATATCTATGATAAAAGGGAAGCATTTAACTGCATCGTTATAAAGATACCGAACTTCAATAGTTGTTTACATATATCAATATTTAGAAATAAATTTTTAAATTTTTGATGAGAAATAATAATTTAACTACACACAGTATTGATAAATTCAAGAACATCCAGAAACTTATATTTTGTTACATACAGAAGGATTATCCATCAACTTCTTGAGAAAATACATAGATCAAAAATATTTCTTAAAAAACTTTTTAAACTCATAAAATTGGCAAATTTGTCAAGGGTTACGATGGACTTTAGGAAATGCACAAATCTACCACACAACATTAGGTCCACAAATCAGCTTGTTAGTGGTCTAGCTGTAAAGAATATGTGCATTCCACACACAGGATACATTTTAATACACACATAGACCAATATTTACATGACTACACTTTAAAATTATTTATGACCAATAAAACAACTTTTTACCATGCAATCTGGTTTGCATCTTATACCAAATAGTTAAACTCTAATGTGAGAATATGGATTATTTGGATTGCTATGGCATTAGTGGGAGTTATGAGTAAAATATAGGAGTAGTAATTGTTGTAGGAAATATGAGAAATCGTTCAGAAATTGAGAATTGAAGTATTGATAGGATGCTCTTGGGTGAGTTTTTGATGATTTACACTATTCATTTGGGAATATACTGGGTTTTTAATTTGAACTTTCGGATTTTAAATATTTTTTATAACTATACGACTATTTTAATGATGGGTGCATCATCTTTGGTGTTTGATGGTTCAATCATATTGTGCACTTAATTATTTTAGAGTTTTAACATTTAAATATTATAATATCTTTCAGAATGCGATGGCGAATAGTTTAATTTCTTAAGTATTAACTTTTTAAATTTTAAACTTTTGAGAATTGGATATTTCCCGATTAACTTACCAAGTTGTAACAGGGGGAAGGGTGGTGCCATCAAACTAGTTTAACCCCACTTATCCGTTTTAAGTCCGAGGTTGCACTTGTATATTTTATAAATTTTTATTTTATAAAATTTTTAATTTTGTTTGAAAAAACATTGGTATTTTACTTTCTATATTCGCCATTAATATTTTGAAATGAGATTTAGTATTACAAAATTCATATAACTTCAATCTTTTATATAAATGATCTATATATATTTAAATATATATATATATATATATATATGTGTGTGTGTGTAATAATTCCTTCTAGTATCCTTTTAAATAACTTTAACCAGTCTCTCAGAACAAAACTATTTAGTTAATTTAACTAGCTTCCTGCCTAACGGGAATCTTTTGAATTACATCCATCCACCCAGATCCTGTGATTTCGCGATTGGTATAATAGCAAAATATCTGGAAATCGCTTTTTTGTTCTTTGTCTGCTTTCAATATGTGTTACCGGTTGCAGCTTGGTTTTGTATTTTGTGTCTTCTTATCTTCTTATTATGTTGGAATGCAATATGTTAAACACTCAATAAACCAGATTAACTAACTACTTAGACTGCCTCCTCAATATTATTTTAATACAGAACATTAATCATCTAAAATATGATCAACCTAAAAAAAGCATTGCCAATGACCATGTCCTGTCCTTTTGATACAGTTATCATTATTACTCACCAGGAATATTATATATATACGTGTGTTTGTGTGTTCGCGTGTGTACGTATACATATATATATATACAAATTTGTTAAGTTTCCAGTACCTTTAAATACTTTTTAACCTTTCCCCATGACTTTGTGGATATATCTTATATATCTTTTTCAGCAATTTATAAGATTTATCTTTCAAAGGCTTCCAGTATGACGATAATATCAATAAAAACGCATTCAAAATTTCTTTCCTAAAAAAAATTTTTTTTCCTTAAATTTCTTTCAAGCCGAAAAATCTAAAAAAAAAAAGTTAAAACAAGCTGAATTTTTAATTCTATGCCAAAATGTTTTACACCCCCTCACAAATATGCTTAAAAACTGTTCTCAGGCACGCAGGGTGCATCCACTACATATCCAATTTCCTACCAAACTCGATTTAAGATATTTGAATCAGATTACAAATACCAGCCATGGTGTCCTGCGACTCATATACGGTAAAAAAGTAAATGTAAAAGACACCATTTTCCTCTTCACTGCTTGTTATTTTAGATAAATCAAAACAGCCCACCCTACTTTTAATATTTTTGCACTGCTCTTTTAAATAAAAATACCGCTTTTAAAATAATGTAAACTGAATTTGGCAAAGAAAGACATGTGCGCGAATCAGAACAGTCAGTCTGTGAATACCGAGACTGTACAAATCATATATATATATATATATGATTGGTATGCGTGTGTGTGCTTTAAAGAAGTAAACATTGGTGGAAATATTAATGCATGTAACTCATCAAGTCATTAGGTTTAGGTCCCCTGTATTAGAACTTTAAGTTATGTTTGAGTTTAAGGTGTTGCAGCTTCGTTATGCTTCGCTTTTTAACAGTATTTTAACTTAACGATTCTAGAATAATTTACAATCTGACTTTCTTATTAATAAAACATTATGACTTTTTTATGTTGTTTGATTTAAATTATTTATTTTTCAAGCTAAACGTGAAAGTTACAAGTGTTTGTAAGTGCAGAATAAAACTTAAATAAATTTGCAGTAATAGGACAAGTGAAATATATAAATTAATATATGCCGAGCTTTCAATATGCTCACAATTTTACAGTTTTTCAGATTGTAAAACGTGTTTCACATACTTAAATTTAGATCCAATCGATTATTTTGTACTGTACATGACAATTTTTATAGGTAAGTTAAAAATATATAATTCATTGCATTCTTTGAAGGTTTTAGCAGTATAATGAATTATTGTACGTTCTATTGTCCTTTCACGGCTAAGGAGATGCGTTATCACTAAGTGACATGATTCGGTTCGCCTTATCATTATTCTGTATTACAAGTGTCACTTTTAGGCACTTCAAGGTCGTTCAATATATCGTCCGCACTGTATTTCTGTTATCTATCATGGGTACCTTTTCCAGAGTTACTCCAGCAATATTAATTTATCATATATATTTAAATTCATCAAGACTAGGTATATCAAAATCTTTAAGTTCTTTTTGGCATGTCCTGTTCCCTAAATGTCACATTTTTATTGCTTGTTCATCATTTATACGATTTTAGAAAGGCATATGAAATTCTATCTGAAGGTTTTAGAATGTTGATTAATAGTCAATGACATTTGAATCATTGATTTAAGATATATCTGCACATCAAAAATGAATGAGTGATATCCAGCTATACCATGTTCTTTTTATATAAAATACTATTCAACTTAGTTTACAGCCTGTTGTATTTCTTATTTTTAAATACTATTAAGTTTTATAAACAAAGGATAAACAAATCCTACTTATTATTGAATATTTGTTTTTCGAATTTTTGATTTGTATATATTTTATTCAACAAATACTGAGTTCGTGGCATAGATATTATCTAATTTAGTTATTTTAATAGAAAGAGTATAAATTTTGCAAAATTTGACTTAAAAAAATTAAGAACATTTTACAATCAGTACATGAACTCTAAAATTCTCTGCAGATTTAAAAAGTGGCAAAATATTCGAATTACAACGCTCAAGAACTACAAGTTTAAACTTGCTATTAATGAGCTATGTTTACCTTACAAGATAAGCATATAATTTGCTTTGCTTATATTGAAAAACTAATATATCTACATATATATATATTTCCATTTTAAAAAATCAAAATTTTACTTACTTTAATTTTAGTAAGAACAACAACAAAGCGATAGACTGTTAGAGATGGAAAAGAAGACACACATTTTATGCACAAACATTATTTTTCACATGATTGTGCATTGCATATTACACCCAATTTTGATTTCCCAATTTCTATACTGCACTTCTGAATTCACATGTATTAAAAATGATTCTCGTTTTTTCAATTTATTTTGATTTAACTCAATAGACTCAAATTCTAAGAAGAAAATTTCTTGCTTTGCTTTTATTTTTATCACTGAGACATTGGAGACGAGGAATGTAATGCGATTTTGATTTCTTAGAATTCTCCAAATCTTTTAGCATCAGTATAGAATTTTATCTGAGTCTTAAATATCAAGATATCAAGTTCAATATGACAACAAACAGGACGATTGTGGTACATGAAAGAATTTAGAAAACTAAGAACGACACACAATGATGAGATATTAAACTGTTACTCGAACCTCTTCGTTGATTAACAAACAAGCATCATAAGTAAGCCGGGCAATTTCTAACTTATTATCTGCATTATATCCCGAAGAAACAAAGCATATTTTCAAACGAAAACCTTTAATAGCGTTATATCAGCTATATCTCATGAAAACTGTCTCAATGACGTTATAGAAGTTATTAGATTTCAGTACAGCAACTAATTTTTGCGAATAAAATAGATTTATTAAAGGCTCATCGAATGAATGCATCATTGAATTGACTTGCATCAAAATTGAAATCACAAAGAGAGGAACAGAAAAGCCTAAACTTATATAATTATTTATACTCTGTATATAATTATTTATATTTTTATCTTCGTGGAATTTTCAATCGTTTATAAAATACCTTTTAAAGTGCTCAACTGAGCTGAAATTTTATATACACAATTATTTTGGATGACAATACAATAATTTAATTATAATTAATTAAAATTGATTAAAACTAATTATTTAAAGAATTACAAATACACCAATGTTGGCATCATTTTTGGCGACTTAGTGAGATTTTGACGACTTGTGTCATAACTTGAAAAGGTTTTTCTCACGTTTTAAAACATTCAGTTGAACTGAAATTTTATATACACGCTTGTTTTGGATGATAATACGATACTTTAATGATAATTAAAAAATTAATTACCACTTAATGTTATGATTCTATAAATATTTAACAAAAAATAGCTAAAATAAAATTTTTCTTTGATGATCTAAGTAGGAATTAACTTTAAAAAATTATTTTTATATTATACTTGTGTTCAAGTTATAACTTACTTTGTATGATATATGCGCAATCTATATGAAGTAAACTTTTAATGATCTTAACAGGAAAACTCATGTTTGATTGCACTATTTTTGCTGATTACTTAGAACTGAAAACAATCTTTTTTTGCACAGATACAATTGTATTCACTTATTTTTTTTGCACGCATTTCTCTAAGAAGGTTTCTACCATGTAAATATAGAATAAGTTGCATACTTCCAAAGACTTTACTATGTTAATTAAGTTATTTCATTTTCGGTTCACATTTCTTGTATTCTTCCGAAATTGTATTTAAACTTACATTAGAATGAATATCTAACGATTTCTTTTTAACACGCTTTTATTAGCTTCGCCTGTATGAAACGGAAACTTTGAACTAGATTTTAACCCTCTTAAAAAGGTCAGATTAATTCGAAATTTTGTACAATTGTCAAGGAAAGATGACAATACAATAATTTAATAATTATGCTCTATTGTCCTGATCAGGGTCATCAGGATTAACAATTTACCATTTCCAGATTTTGAGACTAATTCCAGATCCCATTTCCAGATTTGGCAACTAAAATATTAAGTTACAACTCTAAAGCAAAAACGCTCATGGTTAATATAAATACAATAAACAAAAAACTGATAGTTTAAAAAGCTAAAAAAAAACACGCTTTTATTTTATATTGAACTAAAACATGAAAAATAAATTAGGGTTTAAAAAAATACTAAAAAACACGATTTTGTAGTTAATCCACAACTAAAAATAGAATAATTTCTTAATAATTAATAATTGTTATAATTTCTTACTAGTTTCATTTCGAAATGCAGAGTTAGTGTAATAATGTAGTACAAAGCTCCTCACACGCTTTTACCACAATGATACAAACTTTCTCGTTAATCCTTTTATTTTTATATTAAGAACTACTTTTTAGTTTTTAGTTTGATTAACTACAAAAATGTGTTTTTTAGTTTTTAAAACTATATCTTTCTACTATACATTATTTAAACTATTATTATTCACAATATGATCTGGCTACAAAGCTGTTACTCATTTAGCATTACCTAGGAAGCATGTGTACGGTTGCTCCCTATATGTTTGATATAACTTTCATCTTTTATATTTTTCTTTTTGTGTAACTATTTTATATTTCAGAATTCACAGCTCAAATTATTGTATTGTGTATCCAATTGCCTTATTATTGTAATTTAGTTTTTGATCTATGTATGGCATTATATTGGTATCTGTACTGCCAGCTGCATTACGAATAAAAAAACCCTACTGCTATTTTTTCTCTTATATTACGTTATATAAAATACTACACCAGCGTTTATCAAACTGTGGGGAGCATACCTCTAGAGGGGAGTGATAACCTAACGAAGGGGCCACAAACATATTGAAAAGTCGTAATTAAATATTTAAAAAAATTATGTATAATTTACAGAAAAGGAGTAAAACAGAATGCATTCTGACACATTTGCACTGCTATAATACACTTATAAAATTTATCAATAATGACCAATGTATTTGATAGTTAATTCATCAATATTAAGTTAAAAACAGATTTAATAATCATTAATGACTTCTCGAGGCTTGTCATATATAAAATTTAATACTTATCTTGATAATTTGTACTGTTTATCATTAAAAAAATCCTCACAGTAGCTTTATGTCATAGTACGTTATTATTGCATTCAATACATTGTTATTGTGCTACAATGAAAATTATGATTGAAAATTGGGTCATAAACATCGAAAGTTTAGGAACCACTGCTCTATACATAATTGAAGATTAATAGCAGGAATTCGACGATATACAAATATTTTGTGGATTAGAACGTATATTTACCCATTTCTTTTTCTGCTATACAATCTCAACTACTATTATTCAAAGTTCTCACGTATCCCATAATAGAATATAGAGAATTCAAGATTAATGACTGGAATCCTTTGATGTTACAGTATTTTAACCAGTAATAAAGGATCAATATGCATCGCCTATACGAATGAGGTTAACTTAATCAGAGTATTACCACATCTAGTAGGAAATTCCATTTCCATAAATTACCTTTCATAAAGTGAAATTAGAAACATGTTTCTTGTTTAAAATATCGAAACTACATCTGGCAGTTGTGAACAGAACAAACATTTATTGGGTAAAATTTAAACGCGATTGGAATATGTCCATGTGCATTGCTCTATTATATGAAGCTATTTCATTGGCATACTCGATAACATATGCAATCATGCATTCAGGAATCAAATGTTAGCAGTTTAGTTCAATTATGTGGAGTTCAAGTGTCGTGTTTTCTAATTATAGATAAAATTACAGATATATACATTGGATTGTCTAAATAGTTCTGGATTTCAATCTATTTATAGAAGTATACAGTACATCGTAGCAAAATCTGATTAGTGTTATTCATTTTGGCAAGAAAATTAGAAATGCTGTATAGGTTAATATGCGTTTATCTTGATGTACAATACATAAATATTTACATAATTTTGTTTTGCAATTTACATTGCAAGACAACTGGATAAATATTTGAAATCAGAAAAACGCATTTGAATTTACCAAGAATTCTGTGAATCGTCCCTATCAGAAATTTTTGTAAAGATTCCTCTTAGATATTGTGCAAAATAAAAATGCATCATAAAATTTTCTAAATTCGAAAAAAAAATTGACAAAAATGTAAAATTTGCTTCTTATGGTGTAAAATGAATTTTTTTTCCAATAACATTTTATTTTGAAAAGTAGATTCAACCGGATAACATTTTGACAGTACAGAAGACAGAAGGTTGATCGACACGATTGAAGACATGTGACATAGCCATCTGTCGATAGCTATGTCTTGGGGGTTCCGCGTAAGTTAGAGGTGTGGGATTATCGGAAGGATGAGACATTCTATAATTCTTAATATGACTTTTATTAAGAATTTAACTTAAATTACTTATATAACGAACAAAAACTTATATTAAGTGAGAATAAACCAAAGTACGGCCGTTTAACTAAGACAGATCGCGCAATTAGATCACTTATCAATATAACTAATTAGATCCGCCTAATATTGATTCAATAATATACTAGCGTTCAGAATACAATCTTCCTACCTTAGAGGAATAATCAACGATCCAATCCACTTCAGATATTTAGGGTAGCGCGGTGCAATAGAATGCATTTTGTACAACGGGCGTGATCTCCGTGATTCCTGGTAGCCGTCTAAACACCTTCCAACTGTTCCACACTGCTTTCTCTAAGATTGCCATTGATTCTCACTAAACTTTCTATCCTTTTAAAGGTTATCTTATTTGCATTGTTGCTTCTTTTTTACTTCTTGGATTTGGGTTGGAAAAGTTTTGCCATTAATCGTGGCCGTCAAAGAACGTAGGAGTTATGTTAGAAGAAGAACGCGAGAGATGTCACAGACAATTTAAAGACTTTTTTGTTTACTTCTGTTAAAATAGTTATTTTTCTTGCTTGATAATGGAAAATATCAGCACAGTTTAATAATGAGTAACACTGTTCATTATTTCTTTCCAATGAACAATACAGGGTGTCAAAATTAAATTTAAATTTTGAGAGCTCCTCTTTTTCAATCTGAAATATTCATAATTTTTAATAAATTTGAAGTTGCTTTAAATGAGTGTATCATATTTTTTAAAGCCTTATAATATAAAAAAATCAAGATAATTATTTGGTGGAAATTGCAGATTATAATTACATCAACTTTGAAAAACTTAAAAAATTATGAAATTAAGATTTTTTGCTTTTATTTATTATCTTTATAGATTCTTCTACACAAAAATATTTTTTCGTTATTCAGATATTCCCATATTTACAGACGCTAAAAAGACGAGAAGTTTTTAAATTTGTTAAAAAAAAAACTGCAAAAAATTAACTAATTCACTTTTTTAGTAAAATAATTTTTTTTTGAGAAATCCATTTTTATTAATAAAATTATTCTCACTTGAAAATCAATTAATTTGTTAGCATTCTTATGATTTGTATATTTTGATGCAAATAACGATTTTCTATCATATTTCGAATTGGTCTTCTTAACTTGTTTACTTCTACTTGTAAATCGCAACGTGTTCATAAATAGGAGAAATCATCTATATTACGATTTGGTAGAGTGCTCGGAGTAATTAAAATATTTATAACAAACAAGCTAAGAAAGCTCCTACTAAAAAAGCCTATTATCTTCTATTTTAATATGTAAAATTATAATCCAAAGGAACATGATATTACCAGTTACTAAGCATCAGATATTGTGAATCACATGCTAAAATAATTTTGAATGTTTTGAAAGAAAAAAATTTATTAGCATTACAAAAATAATGAAAACTTAACATTTATATTATCAATTCTTTGTTAACTAATAAGTATAAAAAATGATTATGAAATGTGTTGCCCATTGAAAGTTCTAAAAGGCAAATGGCACCATACGGCTTCCTAATCTCCAAACTTCCACATCTTTCCATTAAACCTCTACCTTTCACTTTGAAACTCTATTAATTTAACGTATAAACCCCTTTTTTCGGAGGGAGTCTCCAAGATTCAAACCCAAGTTTCAAAAGTACCATCTGCTGATTTCACAACCTTGACCCCTCAGCTACTTTATCCTCAAAATAATTGTGAGATAATCAGTATATAGATAGGATTTAACTATGCAATTTTCATTCACAATGAATGTATATAATTACGTATGTTCCATGACGGCATTGTAGAAACTTTAGAATTTTTTATTATCAATGGAAACGTTGTATTTTACATTTTTAGAAAATACCTCGGAAGAAACACCAATATTTTATCATTAATAAATCGTAATTCTAAAACCATATAAACATTTAATCAATCAGTGTTATCAGAAAAAGAAATACGATTTATCGGAACACTTTTCACTTATTTCATTATATTTTTAATAATATTGCATATACAAATGAGCAGGAATATATCTAAAACTGAAATAGATTGATATTGTTATTTTGGGCATAAATGCCGCATAATTTCGATATATCATTTTATTTCCTATATTCATTTGTGGTTTTCAACTATTTTTTCTCAAGTCTAAGAATTAAGATTAAGATTAAAGATTCAATTATCATATTGATTCTATTCACAGATAAAAAGGACTTTAAAGAACTTTCATTTTAGCTGAAATACTCTTATTAATAAAAAAATCATTAAAGACAGTATATAAGGAATAGGGGGAGTTTAAAAATAGATTGCGATAGTTAAAAGCATTCATCACTTATAGTATGAATTAGTGATATAGTCTTTACTTTTATTTTCAACTAATACTATATTATTAATTTCGGCTTCCTTTTGAGATGAGTGAATGTATTCATCCCTTTAGATACAATAGAAGGAAAACAATGAGCAGCGAAGAGACATTAAAATGACATTTAAATTTATCACAAATGTATTATGAATCAGTAAATTATAAATCCTTCATCAATATCAATAATGTATCCGACCTTTTCAGTTTCAGCTTATAAGTTATTAGTAAATTTCCTTTAGAATTATTAACGCATTTATCACTTATATAAAAAATAAAAATGTATTATTTATTATTTGTGTATAAATTAATATTATGCTCTTAAATGGAGGCATTAAAAATGAAATCTATGCTCATATACTCTATTTGTAAATATATTCTTTAAAATTAGTACACTTCTTTAAAGAAGTACAGTTAAATTTATATTAATTGATACATTTACTGAAGAAATACCAAAAAGAGTTCTTAAAATTACATTTTACATTACTTCTTTTTGTACAAAAACAGTTGTAGTTAAATCGGTCTGTGCGATTCGTTTTAAATTAAGATTATAAAATAATAATTGATATGTACAGAGAGAGATTGAAACCTTTTAAAACACCTTTATTATTCGTTAAACTATGTGTTCAAATGATACCTGAAATTAAAAGTATAGCCATAAATATTATATATATATATATAAAAATGAAGTATAATGATAAATTACGTCTCTAATATATTTGTGAGTGTGTGTGTACTTATATATTACTAAAATACACTCGAAGTTATTTTAAAAAATGTATGAATGTGTTAATTATCTTATCTTTTCTAATTATAGTAGGTGAAATAACTCGTCAATGTTGATATTCATACAGAAGTGGTGAAAAGATCGTATTAGTTATAGGATAAAAAAAGCCAATAAAATCGCAGTTGTACCTCTTAAACGTTTTTATATAACGAATTATTATTGTTGTTTTATGTATTACAGTTATTTTTACAATACATTTACACAATTTACAACATTTTATAATGTAAGGGAAAATGTAGTAATAATATTTTTTATTATCTGTATTGATTAAATAAATAAAATACGATTTTTATGTTATTGTAAAAAGTATAGCATCTTCACATTATAATCAAACAACAAGGCACTGCCGAAATCATATTTACGTAACTGTACCGTACAATTGAAGTAATTGTATGAGAATACTTAGAAAAACTTTAAGAGAATATAGCAATTTGATGCACGCGTAAGAGAAGTCGAGAAGGCATATATAAAAAATAGTAATGAAATCCACCTAAATAACTTTCAATTTAAATTTCTTATGATTTTAAATGTTTGAATTAATAAAAAATTAATGGGAAGAAGACACATGAAGTAAGTTTGTTTATGTACTTATTTCTGAAAATTCCTAACTAACATTCAGCCATAGGGTATTCTGAATTTTTTAGATGCTTTCTAATTCAAATAATAAAAACTAAATATGTGTTAAGAAGTATTAAGTTTTGAACATACTGGCTAAGAGTTAATTTTAGTTGTTTAGGTCAGTGCTTCTCAAACTTTCAATACTGGCGCCCCCTTTTCAATCACAATTTTTATCGCGCCCCCCTTATACATTAATAAATTACTGAATGCAATAATAATGCACTTTGACGCTAAAGCTACAATCCACGATCTTAATTATAAATCGTACAAATTAATAACATAAGTATTAAATTTTGTATACGTTACTTTTAAACAAAAAATTAAGTAATAGGATAATTATGTTATTTTTCCTTTCTCTAATTTTTAAATTGGAACATTAGAGCTTAAATAATTATTATTCCAAATTAAATTCAAATTTAGTCATTACTTTCAAAGATACTTAAGATAACCCGTCAGAGACTGAGCATTCAATTTCTCTGGGCAAATGATTATTCTGCTTGGCATTTCATATTTAAATCTCTAAGTGATATAGAGGGAAGAAAAATAAGAAATCAAAATATTAAAGTATTTTAGAATATAAAGAATTCTATTATTTAATAAAATTGATATGGGAAAATTCAAAATTTTTATGTCTTTTATAATTTTTTTTTTATAAATATGTGTATGAAAATAATCTTCAACAGTTAAGAATAAATATTTTTGGCTAGTACTAAATTAAAGTAAGTTTCCAGATGTTTGAGACAACCCTCTAACATTTCACAACCAACTTTGAAAACTCCCATAAATAAAAAAATACTCTAAGTAAAACTTTACAATATAAAAAGTTTAAACTTATTTCACGAGGAAAAATACATTATAAAGAGAAAAATTGCATATTTAATACAGAAAATTTTTTTGTAAATCAATTATTATAGTTAAGAGGTGTTGTAAACCTAAAATCTTCTTAATATGAAAATTTTGAGATCTTTACATTTTCAAATTGTATAGATTTTAACCTTTCTCAAAATACCTTACTTTAACCCCTAGGGTTATTAGAAGTCCTTAAAACCTATTTCTAAATAATCATTGAAACTGGGCTACGCCCATTTGAATGGTGAAAAATGTAAACAAAGTATTTTGTTTTTGCTTAAAAGTTAAATGAATGATGAAAATCAAAATATTTAATCCAGAATTGCTAAAAATGTGTTTACATGGAGGTACACAAAATCTCAATGAAAGTGTAAATAACGTAATATAGTCTCCTGTACTGAAGAAAATATTTGTACAAATAGAAGTATTATCATTGGGTGCATAGGATGTAATTTCATCATTTAATATAGGAAATGTATCAAAATCAGAAATTTTAAGAAAATATTGAGCCTGGTGATTACACGGTACAGGCAATGGAGCGCCTCAACAGAGACTTAAAGGCTACATACCCATGTTTACAAAACACAATAGAAGTTAGGAAAGAAAAAGGACTTTAAAGGAAGAGAGAGGATGATGAGATTCAAAAAATTAAGATCATTTGGAGGATGGGGATGAATGTTTTAATAAAGAAGTAATTTGTTGTTCTGTTGTTGTGAATAATGTCACCTGCCTGACGAAGTCAAATCGAGGCCCGCAAAATTCATCGCGGCTAAGGGCTAAAATTTTTACGCTTGTCGTTAGCCTTAGCTTTGAGTACCATGCAGGTGACAGAACGATTTTTCTCGGTTCCGCCCCAATTTAGAGGGAGAAAACCCTGGGGGTGGCCAGGGGCCCCACACCTCTCGAAGGACTTGCCGTTCGACGGCTATTTAGAGTACCCCTGCCGCAAAGGCATTATACATTTACAAACAACCATGTCTTCTGTGGGACTCGCGAACGCAGTCCCAACAGCACCGCAGTCAGCGTCGCTAACCACTATACCTGTTGGGCGACTATAAAAAAGTAATTATAAATTAAAGTTCATTTATCTCAATATGAAATTTTTGATGTTCGATGTACCTTTTCCGGGAAAATAATGTTCAATGGCATGTAAGTTTTTTACCACATGTTTGTAATGATGGCTAATATATACTGAAATGAGCTTTTTGTAAAGAATTCAAAAATTTATTTTTTACACATTTTGCATGTGAAGAATAGGTCGAATTTCACCATGTTTGATAAAATATTTTAAAATTATTAAAAAATTCAAATTTAGCTAAACGCTCATTTCAGTACAATGAGAAAGGGGTACTTTAATTGTATGAAAAATTTCAAGCATGTTCATATAACCGTATTTGAGAAAAGGTACATCTAAAACAGCCAATTTAACATTGTCGGTATAGAGGTTTCCTACTCGCCTTAAACAAATTATTTAATTCAGGCAAGCTATAATTTTTAAATTCCGTTTAATTATTAGCGATGATAAAAGCTTTATTCTAAGATATAGGAAAAATGGCAAAAGTTAAATAAATCTGTCAATGTTTTGACGATTGTAGATTAGTTTAAAAAATGCAATTGTTAATATTATGTGTGTAAGTGTGGATTCTTATTTAAATATATAAAAAAATTTATATATAATCACTATGCTGAACCTGAAATGTATCAGGATTTTTCTTTAAAAATTTTGTAAATTTCTCTTATATATATATATATATATATATATATATATATATATATATATATATATATATATATATATATATATATATATATATATATATATATATATATAGGCTAATTCTACAAACAAGAGATAACATCCAAACAATAACATTCGAAAAACACATAGACAGTAGTAAAATACACAATGAAGGAATCAATATCAAAGAGGGCATTTAGTAAGAAAATAAAATTAATATAGTTGGAATTTTCATGCGTAAACTTTTATAGCAATTCATTACTGTGCAGCTCTTGCAGTTATTTTGTACTTATTCAACATGATAATAATTAAATAAGTGAATATATGAAGAAAACTCCTATTAAAAGGCTAATGTTACAATTTTAAATAAATTGTGATATTTTCCTTGGGGAAATATAAAAAATAATATGTGCTACAATTAAAAAAGTTTCGTATATATTTATCGTACTCAAACATATAGCAACATTTAAACACATTTATATTTCTAGTGCATCCATCGAAATCTTTTAACGTATGTTTTCTAACTATTATACAATCAAAAGTGATCTAAGCGATATTTATATTTATATAGTAAAAGAGGGGAGAAAAAGAACGAATAATCAATTATATTTATTAATGCACTTAAGAACATTTTTAAGGTATCCGACTACGTTCGGAACCATGATTTAAAAAAAAAGCGCATAAATGTATAATTTTCATGATATTTAGTGTCACTTAGATTAGAATAAATATATAAAATTGTTTTAAGGGCATTATGACAAAAAAAATTATTTAAATACAATATTTTGGCAAAAAATTAATTTAGAATAACCTTTTTTCCAAATGTTCTCCTTTTGTAAAAAATGCGTCTATTGTATTAATATTTTGCCTGTATATAGCTCAGACCTTTGTACAGAGGCTCAACTATGAATTTTGAAAAATTCCCATTATTTTCAGAGTTACAACCATTTGAAATAATTCTCGGCGTATTTTCTTAAAATTTTTCCCTTCTGTTTTCGTAAAACATTGATAAACTGACTTCCGAGTTATGCGTTTCAAGAATTCTAGTTGAGCCTCTGTACAGAGGTCTGAGTTGAATCAGGCAAAATTCCCACAATAAAGCATTTTACAAAAGGAGAACTGGAAAAAATTATTCTAAGTTAATTTTTGCCAAAATATTGTATTTAAATAATTTTTTATGTAATAATTGTCCTTAAAACAATTTTATACATGTATTCTAATCTAAGTGATACTAAATATCATAACTATTATCCATTTACACGCTTGTGCAAAATCACGGTTCCGAACGTAGTAGGATACCTTAACGTTTTACTGACCTCGAAGGAACAAAATATGGCACTGGCACATACACTAGCTAGAAAAAGTCTACGTTCACTTACTATTGCTTACAAGAACAAAGGAAGAAAAATTTAAAAACTGGAATATAAATTTTTTTTTAATTATTTTTTATTTAATTCATTTTAAGTGTTCCCAAATAATAAAAGTAAATTTGGGGTAAGCTTTAATAGATTTTAAAATATAGACAGGTTTGTAGCGATACTAACAAAAATCGAGCTGGAAAATGTCTGCGTTCACTGTGTTTTAGTAGTAAATATAAAAATTTAAAAAGGGAATAATGAGCTATTTAGTAGCTGGTTGGATAACCTCATCATTTGAGAACCTCCTGAAGTCGTTTCAGCATTGAACTGACAAATCTGATGGTTTCTTCAGCGCTTATCATCTCCCATTGGTCCTTAAGAACACTCTTCAGCATACCCTACTTGATACATTGTGTTGAATCCTATATTCCAGCAAATCTCATAGGTGTTCTGAAGGATTTAGATCAGAAGACTGCGGGCCCATGTGCAGTTGGTTTGGGACATTATTCAAGAGACAAAGTTTCACAATCTGAGCTGTGTGCTTAGGATCGTTGTCGTGTTGGAAACGAAACGATCATCCTATGCCGAGTTTGGTGGCACTTTCCTTTAAAACGTTTTTTAGCGCATCAAAGTAATCATATTGGTTCATTGATTATATATACTCCACCTTGCCAACACCATTGCTTGCCATGAACCCTCACACAATGACTCCACCGCCACCGTGCTTTACCGTTGGTACTAAATGCTCTTTTTGAAGCGCTGTGCAAGGTTTTCTCCAAACTAATTTACGACCTTTTTTTGCCAAAGTTGCAAAAATTGCTCTCATCAGAGAATATTATCACAGTCCTCCAGAACTCAAGAGGCTTATTTATATGATATTTTGCAAAAGCTATCCGCTTACGCCGGTTGGTTATTGAAATATAAGGTTTTCTAGGAACCATTCGACTACGGTATCCGGCCTTTTTCAAGATTTTTCTTGCAATATCTTCCCAAATATTTTTGTTAAACTTCTCGTGAATGTCTGTTGCTATTTGAGTAGCAGTCAAACACGGATTTTTTTTCACCGTTTATGTCATACTTCGTTTCCTCTGATTGTGAGTTTAAATGGACGACTTAAACGAGGTTTGGATGTGTAAACTCTTGTAGATTTAAAGTTATAAATAACATGGGGGGTTGATAGATGAACACATATTCACAATGATTTTACTCTGACTGATACTAATTTCCTTCTTTTTATGTTCAATGTCCTTGAATCGCTTCGTATCTCATAAAAACGTAAGTTATTTTACATAGTTATTTTACTTGATAACTGAGGGCAAAAACTCTGTTAACCTATAAGAATTACGATACAATTCCAAGAATCAAGAATATTCAAACAGTGAACGCAGACTTTTCCTGCCTATTATTTGTGTTCTGCTACAAAACTCCCGTTATCCTAAGTAGTTTTAGTAAAAATTAATGAATTCTTGCGTGCTCAATATTTAAATAAGTTAACAAATTTATGAAATTTTGTTAGAAAAAAAAATATCTTTCTATTAAATTTTATCTTTGGTATATTATTTCTCGTGGGTGAACGCAGATTTTTTCCAACAAGTGTATGCCCTTTAAATTATCCAATTCCCTTCCCCCAGAAACCCTTTTTCACTTGATTAAGAAATCCTAAAAAAAATAACTTCTAATTTGGAGCGCAGATCATCCGAAAAACCTTAATGAAACCAGCATCTTAAAACAAAGAGAGAGAGAGAGAGATAATCGGTTCCAAATAATTACCTTTATATGGATCCACAAATGTATTAAAGTAAATTAGATTCAGAGAAACTAGTACTATTTCAGTCTGGTGAAATGGAATGCATATACAATGAACATTGCATATAACTTTACCATTTGAACATAGACTAGTTTCAAACAATATCGCGTAATTAAAGAAGACTTAATGTCTAGGGGACTATCTCTATTTCAGTTATATAATTTTTCGTTAAATAATATTTGGATAAAATATTGAGAACTGAGTAATACATCAAGAATTAATACATATGTAGAAACTTATGTATTTTGATTGATAATTTGTTTATATATACAGTGGACCACAAAAGTGTTCGTACACTTGCAATTTCTTTTAAAATTTAATGTTTTTGACTAATAAAAATTAATATATGGGAACTGTAATTTTTTTCTGATATCTGCAACTTATTCTTAATGGAATGACATAATTAATTTTTTAAAAATATTGTTATTTTTTTAAAAATTTAATAATCAAACAGCTACTAAAAAATTAGCCACAAGTCTTCGTAAACTTAACAAAAATCTCAACCTAGCTTAAATATTGTAATTATTTCTTAATTTAGTACTTAATAGGATATTTGTTAGTGTCCACAATTTTTAAGCGCCTTGATACAGATTTAATCAGTTTTTTTGTAATTTCTGCATCGATTTTCCTCCATTCTTCTATGATTGTTGTTTTTACTTCACATTATGTGTTTATTGGTCAGGTTTTTTTTTTTACATCAAAATATCACTAAATATGTTCTACTGGGCTAAATAAAGTGATTGATGAGGTATTTTCATAATTTGGAGACTGTTATAGAGACACCATTGGCGTACATTGAGAGCAGTGCGCTTGGTGTCATTATCCTGTTAAAAATGAAGTCGTCTCCAGTATCCAAATTTTGGGTGGATAATTTAAAATTTATCTTTAAAATATTTCAATAGAGCTCATGATTCACAATATCATAAAAAATAACAAATTATCTAATTCTGAGGCCGATTTACACTCCCACGCAAGAGCACTTCCACCTCCATAGTTTATTGATACAACTATATAGATTTTCTTGGAATTAAGTTTCAGAAAATTAAAAATTGTCAGCAAATTAATTGGGATAACGGAGAATTTAACATTTTTGGTTCTGATAGGTATATAATAGTTTTAAATGAAAAAATGAGGAGTTTAATCCCATGAATTTATGTGGAACAAAAACTCCTCCACCTCCATGCTTCAGCATGGAAGTGAAGGTATTCTTGCGTGGGGGTGTAAATTTGCCTCAGAATTAGGTAATTTAGTATTTTTTTTTATGGTATTGTGCGTCATGAGCTATAATTAAATATTTTAAAGAGAAATTTTAAATTATCTGCCCAAAATTTGAAAAGTATAGACGATTTAATTTTTAACAGGATAATATGACGCCACACGCACTGCTCTCAATGTACGCCACTGGTGTCTCTATAACTTTCCCCAAATTATGAAACCACCTCCTCAATCACTTTATTTAGCTCAGAAGAACATATTTGATGATTTCGATGTAAAAAAAAGAAAGCGTGACATGTAAACACATAATGTGAAGTAAAAGCAATAATCAGAGAAGAATGAAGGAAAATCAAAGCACAAATTACAAAAAACTGATTAAATCTATACCAAGACGCTTAAAAGCTGTTGCTGACAGTAAAAAATATCCTACGAAGTACTCAATTAAGAAAGAAATACAATACTTAAAGCTAAGTTGAGATTTTTGTTAAGTGTACGAAGACTTTTCTTGAGGTAACTTTTTAGTAGCTTTTTGATTATTAATTTTTAAAAAAAATAGTTATATTATTTTTTTAAAAAAATAAATTATGTCATTCCATTAAGAACAAGTTAAAGATATCATTTAAAAAAATTCCAATTCTAATACATTGGTTTTTTTACTAGTTGAAAACATTAAATTATATAAGAAATTGCAAGTGTACGAACACTTTTGTGTGACCCACTGTATAAAAGAGAAAGACAGATATTATGCATCTATTTTTGCTTTAAGTATTTGTTTGTATTCTATATTCTACTCAAGGTACTTTTCTTCAGTTTTCACTTGTGGTGAGCACCAGCAAAAAAACTCAAACTTCATGCGCAAGGCTTTCTACAGATACTGAAATAACAATCAACAAAATAGATGCAAATTCATAAACCAGACGGATTAAAGACGTTGCTTGAAATATTTTAAAGAACACCTGTACGAACTAAAAATTAAACGTATATATATTGCAAGTAGATGAACTGGAAATAAAAAAATATTATTTTACCATATGGAAATTTTACATAAATTCTGAGAATTTTTGTAAATTTTCAATAGCTTTACCTTTATGATTTTCAGAAGCACTTAAAAATAATTTGTTTTAGAAGTTTTAATTTAAATAAATATAAACATTTGTATATTAACTTTATAGCCTGTCACAAGTTGAAAAGTACATTCCTTTTTCAAAAGTAAATTGAAAAAGTTCTTACATTATATATTCTACAGCTTGCATTTTGTCATGAGTTACTTTAATTCAGAATTCTTTTATTCATTAATATCACTTTAAACCTCATTCTTTAAACGTGAGAGGTATTAAAAAATTGGAATTTATTTAATTACATAAGAATGTTTTGACTACAAGTAAAAATAACTATTGAAAATATTTTCTTTTTCTCTGGTGGATTTAAAAAGCTTCATACTCATAAGAAATTTTATTGATTAGGATATACACAAAAAGAAAAAAAAAATCATTTAACAATCAACATAAAATTTTAAAAAAATTCGCAGATTTTCTTAAAAAATTATATTAAAATTTAATTAATTGCAAAAAATATTTTAAAATATTGTAAGAATGTAGAATATATTAAAAGAAATTATAGCTGGAATTTTGGAAAGAATATAAGAGGTGGAATCTCCTTCAATATATGAAAGAAGTTATATTTAATTAACAAAAAAATTTGATGTTAAACAAATAGCTTTAAATCTATTAATAATGATTCTGCACCACTTAATTTTTTGAATGATTATACCGTAAATTTGAAATTTAGAATGTCTAAAAATTAAGTCAAGGGGCTTCAGTATCATAAAGTTTTTTTAGTGCGCTATAATGAATTTAACAATTAATGCAATAAGAAATACATAATTTTTCAATAGTGATACACAATGAAATACAAAGTTTTGCATAATTTTGCAATTCAAAAAATTGTTTAGAAATTGCTTTTAACATTTATTATTCAAATTTCACATATGTTTTAAAACGTCTATCGCTTACATTTCAGTGTTATCCTAATTATTTACATGAATACATTCCTTATTTCTCAGCAAATGAAATGAAATTTCATCAAAAAAATATAATGAAGATTAATTAATTTAGCAAATACCAGTACATCATTTTTCCTCGTATGAATCTTAGCTCTGAAGTAGAATTTCTGTATTGTTCACTTTAAACTGAATAATGTATTCAACTGGCAGCAAACATTGCTAAATTAGCGTTAGAAGATATTTTTAACTTTTTTAAAGATTACATATAGAAAAAAAAAATAAAAACACTTCATTAATTTTTCTTTTCTTAAAGAAAACCTTTTTGTTCGAAACTTGTTGCAAAATGTTCTTAACAATAAAGTGTAAATATGTTTTATGAAACTTAAAATTTTGCTATTGCTCCATTTACTTTTACGTAATTCATTCTTACAGAAAGGAAGATGTTCGTCTATATACTTATACATACACATTTAAAGATAAAAAAAGATGTTCAGCTACTTAAAGCGATATACTTAAACGATTTTCTTTTCTATATATATATATATATACTTTCAAACAAGTTTTCTCTCCTGAAACTTCTAGTGAAATTATGAAACAACACTACTCTAAAATGGAAAAATGTTTTAGAAAAGATTAATTTGATAGAAAAGTAGCGATTCCCCTGCTAAGTCTATGTTCAGTTTAAAAAGTTGCAATTTTTTAAATGAAACTTATCTCAAAGATTTAGATGGATGGAAACGCATAACTGATAAAGAAAGTTATTTTATCCATCAACTGATATATAGTATTTGTGTTTAACGTGTATTACAATCTATTTTAAAATTATTCAGCCAAATAAAACATATTTTACAAGCATTAAGAAATAGCTTTATTTAACTATATGTAAAATATGTTCTTTTTCAATAGAAATCCTATCAAGAATTTTAACATTAACAGGAATTACCGCGCGCGTTAGTGTATTCATTCTTCATTTATTAAATTGCCATTATAGCTTGCCTTTTATTTTTAAATATTTCTTTTTTGTTTATTTTTATCATAAAATCAATAAATAAATTTCATCTTCGTAAGCGACGAATCTATTCTTGTTCAAAGTATCTGGTACAATTCAAATTATTATTATTATTATTATTATTATTATTTTGCATTTCTAAAATTACCCATACGTTTTTCAGTATAAATTTGTTTTATATTAATCCTTTAAGTTTCTTTTCCTATGTCATAAATAGTATCAAACTGTATTTCTATACACACAAATATATATTACCCCTTATTATCAATTTAAAAGTCAACCTCAAAATTATTTATTTGAGTACTATTTATCATTTTAATCTTATATATTCTGTAAATTATAAAAAGTTTTTATAAAAAGATTTAGATCAAAAAGGTAGAAAACATTTTTGTATCTACCCCCCAATTTCTATATCTACATTGTCCTTACCATTTCGGCAATAATTTAATTTACTACAACTGCTAACTTTTCATTGTTTTCAGTGGATATTCAACAAAAGTACATGCATTTTAGAATTTGAATATGTTTTTAATGCACAGAAAATTTTGTGTGGTGCAGTTCTTCACATCTCCCTGTAGTTTCTCCCCCAAAGGGCTGCATTATGGGGAACTTAGCCTTTGCAGACACGGCAAGTCCCAAAATGTGAAAGCCATTTCATGGTGGCACCATCTAGGGGTGGCCTCAAATACCAATTTTGGCGTTTGAAATTACTTTAATTCAAGCTCTCGTCGGATGCTAAATATTGCCGAGATTTAATTTTGCCTAGAGTACCAGATCCAAATTGATACTCAAGGGATCTTTTACATGCCACATAATCATATGACATGCGGGCAAACACTTTTCCCATCCAGAAAATCTATCGACTCCAACTAGGGTCGAATCCACCATCTCGAGGATATGAAGCGAGTACGCTTCCTCTCAGCCACCGAGCTGACCCATTTCCCTGTAATTGTGGAAGCCTAGTGGTCATGGTCATGGACTCGTGAGCGGTGGGTCATGAGTTCACGCCTAGGTGTCACTGAAGCCCCACCGTATAGAAGGACTTTAAATTTGTCAAAGCTCAAAATCCTCGCAGTGGGGAAGTTAGGAGAGGGCCTTGACGAAGGTTGCAAACTAGGAGACCCGTCACATCAATGTTTTTAAGTGCTGGATGTCATTGCCGGACAAACTTAATTTTTTGAAGAAAATTGCAAGTTTTCCACTTTCCGATTTTGGTTTTGTGTCAACAAATACTTTCTTGAACAAATATTTTGAGTCTGAGGAACAAATGAATGTTCAGAATCGTGCCAAATTAGGAGTCATAAATTAAACCCCTGATATCGCGTTATGAAATAAAGTGGTGAATGGACAAGTTTTCATTAATATACGTATATATTATTTAACTATATTGAAGGTTATGTTTATTTCTTATACATAATATGTACGATTGCTATTTTTTATATATATATATTGCTATTTTTTTTTTTACAAAGTATTAAAAATTTGGTGGGAAATTCTTTGTCAAGAAATCAAATATATCAATTTTACTTTTTGCTGTCGATGTCATATAAGTGCGAATTAATATTCTTTTTCAATTTGTATTGGTTACGGTTAGTGATAACAGACAACAGGGGAGTAGTGGCCATTTTATGGGTGGAACTCTTATTTAACTATCTTTCATATCTTGCAAGCGAAAAATGTTCGAAGAAAATATATCATTTCAAAACAATGGGAGATTGACTGATTTGTAGTGAAAAACAAACTTGGATCAGTAATTGCTTAATTTTTCTGGAAAGTGCTGAATTTAAAAAAAATATTAATAAACAGGAATCATTCAATGACATTTTTCCTCAATGATCTCTTTCAAGAGGTGATAAATAGGATTTCTTGAATAATCTTTGTAACAGCAACAAAGTGTTTTGTCAGTGGTAATGTCACAGTAGTAACAAAAACATCCTAGGAAGTTTGTTATATTATTGGTAATCATACGAAATCGTTTACTGATGCAGAAATTGTGAAGGAGTGTTTCTTAAATGTGTGTGTTTCTAATTTAGTGTTAGTGACAAAAGTAAATAATAATTAAAAAAGCAAAATAGGAGTTAGAATATTTTGATTAATTTACCACATTTTGAATTTTTAACGTCATCTTGGTCTTGGAAGTATATTTCCCCTTTTATCCCTCATCTTGTACCCGTGGGGAAATAGCTAACTTAAGCATGTGGTCCACATGAAATAGCTAACAAACGTATGCGGCCCAGCAGATAAAAAGGTTGAGTACCCCTGCATTAAACTATCTGCATTTGCTACATATTCGACGAAGCCCATCTACAATAACCCATCGTAAAAACACCTCGAGCATATTTCTTGTTTTGGAGACATAGGCTGTCAATGTTTTCACAAATCTTAACTACATCCCATCATGAAACGAACTCAACTTAAGGTCTCCGGTACATTGGCATTAATCACATATACTACAGTGCAAAGTAAGTCTGTCTATCAGTGAGTCATAAGAACCCGATAAAGCTTAAAGTAGCTATAGTATCTAACAAAACCCCAATAATATGTCACAAAGCTGGATTCGCCTCTAGTGTCCATACAGAGAAGTTCGACTACATTTCTATAGATTGTGAAAAACAAACAACATTTAAAAATAAAACTCATTATTTGAATGAAAATATTTTATAACCTTAATACCTTTATAGTTATAAAAATAATATTCTGTCCCAAGTATTCTTATGTGAAAAGAACTGAGCATATATTACACAAATACTATGCTTCATGAATTTTATTTATTGATTTGTTTTTGTTTCGAAAGAAATTTCATAGTTATTCTATGATAATTTTGAGATAAAAAAAATACTTAGGAATAAAGCATTAGCTTCTTTTTAATTTTTACAAAATTTTGCTCTTATTTCAAAAATTTCAATGAAAAATGAATTACTTAAGTTCCGTCTTTACATCATTTCTCAAAATTTCGAAAAATTTTAGGTATACTTAAATATTTTGGTAAAAAAAAAAAATGCTATTTCCAAAATGTGAGAATTATTAAAAATATTTTACCATGTTCTTCTTGATCTCTGACAAATAGTGTCCTTTTTTGTAAGAAAGTGCGTCTTTTTTAGATAGAGTTGAATTTCCTTATCAAATACAAATTCAATTTTTTGGTGTTTTCTCTGAAATAATTTTAAATTCGATTAATTTAAGGGCTCCAACATATTCGGAATACTTTTTCAAAAATATCACTCAAAAGCAATGTAAGTGCCTTGTTAGGGATCAATAGCAATAAAAATTAAAAACTAACCAGTAATATTTAAAATAAATTGCCTAACCTTTTAAAAAGTCGCAATCATAAGTGAAATTTTAGCAATTTCTTAAAAAAAACACAGTTGGAGAAATGTAACAAACTAATGTTGATAAATGTACCACTAAAATAAACTATACCTACATTTATCTATATAATGCACAAAAAGTTTAGTTTTTTTATATAAATATAAAAATTTAGAACTGAACAAATAAATATTAGAAGAAATATGACATTTTATGAGAGGACCTCATAAACCACACATACCATACCCTCCCAGACCATAACTCAAAAAACACATTCATACAGTATCATTTTTGTACCTTCCCTAGAAAATAATATATATATCAGGTTCCATAAATGGAATTGAAATACATTTATAATATTTTAAGTTATCAGATACACCAGATAGATTTCTAACCCATTAAATGCCCTGTTCTGGAAGATTAAAGATCAACGTCCAGTCTTTCTAGTTTTATATAATTTATTGTAACTCGTCTTTTAGGTAACGTAGAAACAAAACAAAATGTTTTATATGGCCAAAGGATTTCTTTGTTCTGTAAAACCAAAAATTGAAAATTTGTGTTTTAATCGAAATTGGTTTTATTTGAACTTTTTTGATTCCTTAAAAAATATACAGTTACTGCAAATCTGAATAAAAAAAACTGCTAAATAATTAAAACAGTATTTTAACGTTACAGATTAGATTATTACTTCATAACAAACATGAAACTTTAATGAATGATCGATAATAAATTTGAATGAAGAAATAATGATTTCATTACATCGTAGCGTTAGCGTTGGGCTGTTGAACGGATATTCTAATTGGGTGTCAATATCCCTACATTAGAGCGCTATTGAAACTCGGAAAGTATTGGTGTTCTAAATTGTCCCAAATTAGCCACTTAGCCTTAATTCAGAATTACCAGATATATTGTCAACTGGGGCTGTAATACCCCTACTTAAAGCTATCAAATCTATTCTCATTATAATCTTCTAAAGTGTTTCAAATGTGACTAATTATTATTTTTATGAGAGCAGATTTATTTGGGAATTCAGTAACAATTCGCTTCCCAATCTACTTTTTTTACAGAAATAATGTTTCAACTTTTGACTTTAAAATTTTCTCTCTTTAGTACAAAAAATAATATAAAATTAATGAATAAGGTATCCAACTACGTTCTGAATCGTGATTATAAAAAAGCACATAAATGGATAATTTTCATGATATTTAGTGTCCCTGAGATTGGAATACATGTACAAAAATGTTTTAAGGATATTTTGAAAAAAGAATAATTTAAATACAATATTTTGGCAATAAATTAACTTAGAATAATCTTTTTTCAAAATATTCTCCTTTTATAAAAAATGTTTCTAAAATAAAAATATTTCGCTTATACAAAGTAAAGACTATAAAGTAGAGTCTGAACTAGAATTTTTAAAAATTCCCATTATTTTCAGAGTTACCACTCAATTGAAATAATTATCTATGCTTTTTCTTAAAATTGCTCCCTCTGTCGTGTGTAAAATATGGACAAACCCACTTCTAAGTTATATTTTAAAGTCTAGTTGAGCTCTTCTGTAGAGAGGTTCATTATATATAAGCAAAATATTATTTGTAATAAAAGCATTTTTCACAAAAAGGAGAATATTTGAAAATGGGTCATTCTATGTCTATTTTTGTCAAAATATTGTACCTTCTAAATAATTTTATTGTAATACTATTCTTAAAACGATTTTATATATACTTTCTAATTAAGTGACACTAAATATCATAAACATTATCCATTTATACGCGTTTACAAAATCACGGTTCTGAACGTAGTCGGATACCTTAATACGTTTCTAGATGTGTGCTACTCTTATACATACTTTTTACACATTAAAAATTATGTATTGTATGTATGTGGCAATTATAAGTACATTATTTATGAATTTATATTAATAAACATTTGTGTGGGGGGACCTAGCTGTGTGTGTGCTTTTCTCATAAATATCACTACACTTTATTTGTTGCATTAATAACATTATTATTTTTAGGCTTTCACATTTATATCTATCTTTGAAATCTTGAAAGATTAAAAAATTAGATACTTCTTATTAACCTTTTTATTCTACTTATTTTTTACTGATTTATGTTTTATTAGATTATTGTTATTATTCCTGAATTTAGAATTTTAATTTTTCTTATATATATATATAATATATATATATATATATATGCTATATATATATATATATATATATATATATATATATATATATATATATATATAGTTATATATATATATATATATATATATATATATATATAGTATATAGTATATATATATATATATATATATATATATATTAAGCAGAGACCAAAAAGTCCTTTCAGATAGTATTATAGATATTTGTAATAGCTTTTGATATCAATTTTAACATAAAACACATTAAATCTTTTTATGTTTTGGACTCAGTAAGAGCAGTAGAATTATGTATTACAGAAGATGTACTAATTTCAAATAAAATTAAAGATTGTCATGTTTTGCATATTATTAAGGACATTCATAAATTTTTGAAACATAAAACATAACATAAATGTTAATGTAAATAAGGATTATAAAATAGAATACTGTACACATTTATATATGAATAAATCATATGATAATGTTAATTTTCTGAAATATTTAAAACACATGTCATCTTCCCAATACAAAAATATCAATTATTAAAAAGTTTTTAAATACAATAAAAAAATAGGTAGATCAGTTTTTAACTATAATGTGCCTATAAAGCAAGAAAACCTAATATGTAAATGTAGTGAATTTAAAGATTTCATTGATCAACATCACAAGCATGTTGTTACTGGTGATCTCAATATTGTAAAAAGACAATAATCTTAGAAATATTATGAATAAAGGTACTGAGATTAATGATTTCAAATAATAATAAAATTATCAAAATCAGTTATATAATGATATTGAGCATTTTATATACAAAATACATAAATATAGTATGCCTATAGAGGCATTCACAGAATTCAAAGATAAAATTACAAAGCAGCTAATAAATATAACTATGGTACGGATAATAAAACCTTTTAATAATATTAAAAGTCAGATTAAAAATTTACAAAATAAATTTATTATAGTTTATGTTGATAGCCAGAAATTTTGTGATTCATATATGTAAATAAATACTATTATGTCTATTGATCAACAATTATTTCAATAATAATACAGCTTTTATTAAGTCTTCTGTTTCTGATAGAGAAATAAATAAACGTATCTTGGCTTTTCATAAAAAGTTAAAAATTCAAAATTAATAATAATTTTAAATTTCCACATATATTTCTAACTCCCAAATTTCATAAAAGACCCAGTTAAATTTAGGACAGTTACAAAATGGTTTTAATACATATATCAGCAAAACAGGCAAAATTCTCCATGAATATTGCATGAAACAATACATAACCTTAATTCCTCAGCCATTCTTAAAAATAGCAAATCACTTGTTGAGAAAATGAAAGATAAAAAAAATTTATTCAGTCTATAGTTTAGATTTTGAAGATCTCTCTTTAACTCTCTATTAATATTGATGATTTGATTAATATACTTGTAAATTTACATAAAGACAATTTATTTAATAATGTTAATTATGATAGATTTGGTTCACTACTTAGGTTTGCACTTAAAGAGAACTATATATATCATAAAGGTAACTATCAGCAGATTAAAGGATTGCCACAAGGTGGCCCTGCGAAGAACTGTCTTGGTACAATTATAACACTTACATTATTTTGAAAGAAGCTGATTAATAATTCTAAATTTTATATTTATCGTTATATAGATGATATAATCATCTTTGGGCAAACAAGCCAATTTACCTAACATTAATTTTATCCAATAATATCTTAATTTAATACAGACAAATAATAACAACAATGAAGCAAATTTTCTTGACATACATGTCAACAAATTATATGAAAATGTACAGTTTCTAATATTTATGATAAAGAGAGAAGTATTTAATTTCAATATTATAAAAGTTCCTCATTGGGAGAGTAATGTACATGTTTATATTCAGAAATATTGTTATTAATTATATACAACGTAATAAATTTCTTGTGTCAAAATCAGACATTATAAATAACTATACACATTTTACTAAATATTGCTTAAATCAGAAATACCCAATTTATTTTATTAATAGTTATATAAATAAAGCTATTCAAAATAGTGTTAGATTAAAAATTATGAGATTGATAATAGCTTATTACTATAAAACAAATATTTTGTTATAGTTATCTCCATAGTCTAAGATTAGAAATTTACTACTATTATTTTATTCATATTTACTCTGGTGTTATTATAGTTATGCTATAATATGCAACTATTTTAATTTTTATATCCATTTTTAATCTTTGTTAAGTGCTACATTTCCAGCCACTCTTTGATTTAAATCTGTATTAGGTATAGAATCTGGCAACAAATTGAATGTTTCCACTGATTTAAGCAAGTGGGCTTTGCATTTGTAAGTGCAATTTTTAGTAAGTTACTCTATCTTGTAATGGATTTAGATATTTCTATCCATTATTTCCTAGTTATTTTTGCTCAGTGTTATTTACAAATAAAGGGGAAGGTTAATAGCCAAAAACATGTTCAACCCCTAATTTTTATATAAATTAATTTTTATATACTAACTGTCCTAAGTCAGTAATGCAGCATCCATTTTATATTTATTATCTCGATTGTTCTTTGTCCTTCACATTGTGTGATTTTCCTGCTGTCTATGTGTGTTTGTCGAGTTATTGTTTGATGTGACTTGTTAGTAGAGAATTGGACTCATATATATATATATATATATATATATATATATATATATATATATATATACTTATTTATTTTTAAATGAAATCAAGATTATGTTATTTCGTACTTCAGTGTACTTGTGCTTTTTATTACTATACATTGTTTTAATCTTTAAAATATTGTTTAATTTTTAAGTTATTGTTTTTAATAGTTTTATCTAATTTTATGCTTTATAGTTTTTAACTTTTTCACAGTAGATTAAATTCCAGGTGCTTTATTGTTAAATTTACTATTCTTTGAAACTTTGTACAGATGACTGGCATCTGTCTGGTGGTGTATTGATAAAGTAGGCATAAAATAGATATTTACTTAACCTTTTATGTTTTTCTTATGTTATTTATGTGGTTTGTTAAGAGTTGGATTTTTAGGATGTTTTACTTTAAGACATAATCAATTGATTTAATATTTCATATAATTATTTATATCAACATGTCGAGTTATAGCTAATGATGAGAGAATACAGAGATTTTCTATTTGATGGTAAAATATTTATATAGTTTCAGAACTTATTAAAGAGTCCTCAAATAGATTCTGTAATTATAATTTTAGGCCTTTTTGATTTAAATTTTCAATCATGAGGTCAAAACAGTTTCATTTTTGTACTAATTCGTATGGTAAAATGTATTATGTGCATTGCTAGTTTCGTTGTTTAGCTCCTTAAAGCCCGAGTTCCCCTTTCAGAAAAACTGACAAAAAATTTTCTTTCTTTTTTCTGACAGAAAATGAATATATAGTTATAGTATAAGTTAGTTTTTGCAATTTCAGTTGTAGGGGAGGTGACTAGGAAGTGGGGTAAATGTTTTAAAAAATTATTATACAAGGTGTAAAATATTTGATTACAAGTTCATTTCGAATTTTAAAATATTTCAACCAAATTAAGTTAAATTGTCATACAGGCATAAAAATGACTAAAAATTCAGTTTGGTGGGATATACCATAAGGCATATTCAAAATCTTCAGAGTATCTCAATACCAAATAACTTTTTCTCTAAACAAGCTCAAAAACATTTAATAAAAATTTATTTGTGGTTCCCGTTTTCTTTTATGATATTTAACTCAATAAATATGGATGTATTACTTTTTCCAAGCTAACTAGACTTTATCAATATATTTCTCAGTTTATAACAACTTTATAACAAACAATTCCTCACAAAAATGTAATGTAATCCTCAAAATACACCAAGTGGTTTCACACAAAAAAAGGGATTCAGAATGGTAACATTTATGGTACAAAAGTTTAATTATAATCCAGTCTATCTATTTTTAGTAGAAGGGATCTCAGGAATAAAATAATGTAAAATACAATATCGCCCATGTCAGAAATGGACGGGTTAGTTAAAATCGCACAAATACTTCGCCCTTCTAAATTAATAACCATGAGTAACAAACTGAGAACAAAAAGAATCTAATAACTTACTTTGTTAACTTATGTGTTAAGAACTTAATACGATCGGCTCAAGATGAAAATAATTAAACGTTCTGAAAACAGCGGATACTTTGCATCAATCGAACGTTTGCAAGATGTAAACATATTTACGCTACGTTAAGTTATGAAAAATAAGAGTAAAATTGAGGAATGTGTTCAAAATTGTGGAAGTGATCTCCAAAGATTGTTTCCACTTTACAATGATTGGTGAAATGGGAAGACTTTTATCGTCAGGGGTTAATGATTTACATGAAAAAATGTTTGAGTTTTTCAATTAACCGTGCTAAAGCTAAGAAAATTAGAAAATAGTTTAAAAAAAGATTCTGACAAGGTGTTTTGAGCAAAAGATGGCTGGTTTGACAATTCTAAAATGAGATATAAAATGATATTAAATTCACTTGAGAATCGGCTGATGTGCATGAAGATGCTGCGAAAGAATTTTTCACCTAGTAGTCTCAAAACTTATTATAGATGGAGAATGTTTAAAAATTAAATAAAAATACTTGCGTTTTAAGTTAATGTATGAAGATAGGTTCATATTTCATTTCATGTCTGAGTTAAGAAATGTTGTAAAATATTAAAATTTACAATTTCAGGTATTATTAATCTTAGTCAATTCTCTAGGACACTCAAACTGTATGAGAAAAATATGTACTCGGAAATCAATGTTATGTTTCTTTCTCCCAATACAGCCTACCTCAGAAAGGACAAGGATTAAACAGTGATAGCTACGTTTAAACTTATGAGGAAAATAATGAATAAGGACATAATGGAATATGGGCCATCATTAGCAGATTTTTGGAAGAATTATAATATATGAAACACAATGAACAATATTGAAACTCATGGGCTGAAATAAAAGGAACCGACAATAAAGTATTCTTAGAGGCAATTTGTCCACAAATGATTAGAAATTTTAAAATTTTGACGAAACTATGGAAACTATCACAGTTGAAATCGTTACCCTAATGTGTAAACTAAACTTAAACGACAAAGAACGAAAATTTTAATGAGTTTATTGATTCTCACATAGTACTGTTTTCAGATGAATACATAATTCAGGAACGGGGAAGTACTCACAATGAAAATTGAGGAAGAAGTTAGTATAAAGGTCTATTTTTTAACAGTTAAAAATATAAATAAGTCTTCACTCATCTTGAAATGTTTTTCACTATCATGGAAGAATTAGATCTTAATGGAAAACATAGATCTGCAGTACGTAGGGCGATGGATTAAAACTCGAAATGTTATAAAAATAGTAATAAAAAAGAAAATAACTCTGCATTAAACTAATTCTTGACGCGTTTGCACAGAAAACATCCAAAAGAACACTTAAACCAACTTCTTCAACTTCATTATATATACATATTAACATACAACAAATACTTTAAAACACATTTTGTGATGCACACTTTTCTACATACTTCTACTTTCGAGCATTCAATTTTGCGTACAACTTCAGGAATTAATCAACAGTTAAAGTTGAAGCGGCAGAGTGTTCCCTGTATTCAAACAATATACCGATAGTCCAGGCACATTGCTAGCTCTTAACGATTACCATCTTTTCCCTGAGCCGAGAGTAAATATTTTTTTCTAGGAAAAGAGATAAATCGTAGAGTTTCTAAGTGATAAATTCTTTAGAAGAGATGAAAAATTTGAGAATACAGTGACTAAAATGGCTTGATGCACTGGCGTAAAAAAAAGTATAACATTGGAATTATGAAGCTCACGAAGAAATACAACAAATGCTTAAAAGCAGGAGATGATTATGCAGAGAAAGAAAAGAAGCTTCAAGAAATGTTACAAAATTTTTTTTCAAATAAATATTGTGTTTTTTAATTTTTTTTATAACAAAACTCTTTATTTTCTGGATGACTCTCGCATAATGATTTGGAACAGCAATCGACGATCTTAAGAATATCATGAATTATACACTAAAAGTATTTAGATTTTATACACTAAATGTATAATTTATAATTGGCGGACCACTTATGTGGTTGACCAATATATTTGCGGACCACTATAACTATATTGTTTTTTTTTTATTTTCTTCTTTTATTTCCATATCACTAAAAAGGAACTTCACAAAAGACATGAATAAACCAGCAATGCAAAGCAATACTAAATAGCCAAAGTGTTATGCCGCTAATTTACCATGGCTGACACCTTTCACTTTCAAATGTCGCTAAGATTCACTGCAAAAGTAGCTCAATATTTAATTCCTTTAAAAGCAGCACCTATTTTTTTAAAAAAAGAACAATATTCATTCTATAATAAGTTTTGATACTCCTCATTTTTGAAACTAAAACGTCATAAAAAATACAAATTTCCTAATTTTTTGGCTGACCCCCAAAACTTTTTCACGGACCTCCATAGTTTCAAAGAGTATAGTTGGCGATCACACTAATCTGGGATAATATCCAATTATTCCTTTGTATCATACCACAGAAACCATCATTACATAACAGCTATGGATGTTTATAGATGTAAAAGTAAGCAATTCGGCAAACGTTCAGACCAACGCTCATTTCTAGTCATACAAAAACTATACCAAATTACTGTGGTTTGCAAAAAATAGAGCATATATTTAAAGTAATTCTTAATTAAGTCTAAATTGTATTAGGCAAAGTAATGGAAAACTATTAACTGTCAATTATTTTGGAGGCATTTCCATTGGTTCTGTTCGATAAGAAATCTCTGTATTTTCATTTCTAAAATCGTAAAAATAAAACATAAATTAAAATAAACTGATACATAGGCTTTAAAATTGAGAAATAAAAATAATCGCTAATTTAACACGTATCACATTGTTTCTCAAACTGTGGGAGAGCGCCCCCCTAGGGGCCGCGAGCATATTAAAAAGTGGAAAACAAAAGATTATTTAAAAAAATATATTAATTTACTGAAAGTAAACAAATAAAATACATTCTGACATAATAAAAATAAAATATACACATTTAAACTAATATAATACATTTATAAATATATTATTTTATGATTAATTTATAACAATACTAAGTTTACAACAAGTTTAATAATTACCATTGACCCCATGGTCTTGTCATATATAAAATTATATGCAAAATTATAAGACTTATCTTAATAATTTTCAGTTAATAGTTAAGTTCCAAAATACCGATTAAAAATTACGTAATTCGCTCCCCAATGCAACCGGTTAACAAAATGACGAGCGTATGTGATTTATTTTTGGGGGCAGTAAAAGAGTTAATGAGCAAATCCTCTGAAATAAGTAAAGCCTTCGTAAACACTGTCAAGGTAATTCTATTGCATTCCAAATGCCTTCAGAATAATTTTTTAATGGATAGCAGTTCTCAGATTACATCATACTTTGGAAAGACGTGTATGCACGTCCGGGGCAAAAAACGCACTGGCTGAGCGCGACATTTATATACGCTGGCGGCACTTAAGAGGTTACAGTCGTATTGAAGGTTTAGTATAGTATTATTGAGTAATGTTGTCTAAGTATAGTATTATTGAATTAAAAACATCGTTATTGTATGGAAAGGGGGGGGGAGGAAAATTATGATTGAATTTTGGGTCGCAAGTGTTGAAAGTTTGAGAAGAATTACAGTATCAGAATACTTTAACTCTAGTATTTAGCTATGAGCTGAAGAGTTTCTAAATGCATTGCTGTGACAATTCCACTTTGTTCTGTAATACCTTTCTGCATTCTGCTTAAATTGTAATTATCATCTCTCTATGCAGAAAACTTTCCATTAAAAACCAAATTTGATTGCTATTCGTCTGAATTTATAGGCGTAATTTAAAACAACGGAAAAACATATAAATATTTCAATATTTCAAAGAGACATCTTAAACCTGCATATAGAAACGAATGTTTGAAAAATAAATAAATAAACCTATTTACTATTTCTAAAAAACATTCCATTTTCAAGAAAATATCTGATTTTTCGAAGTTAGTGCCATAGAATTCGAAACACCTAAGTACCGAGGGAAAAGCTCGAGGGACTTCAATGTAAACAGTAGAAGACTAAAGTAAATGTAGTTTTCCATACACTAAGACATAATTACGAGATAATTCCTTTACACGTCAAATTGTTTTGGGCAATGCTACATTAGACCCCAAGGCCCGTACCTCGCCTTCAAAATGTACTTTAACTTCACGCTAGTCTCAAGGTGTTCCACTCTAATTAGTACACACTACACTTGATACAAACTAATTAGATTATTGGGAAGATTTACATTTGTGTCCGATACTAAATTGTGTTAATGCTATCTCTCAAATGGGGGATGCGTTTGCTTAAGGTAATAATTATGTATTGATCGTGCTCTCATGAATTATTTGATATTGCTGACGTTCAAGAAGAGATTTTTCGATTTATTGGGAAAATAAATACGGGGAAGGTTTTATAAAATAGTTAATGAATTTTGAATTTTTAAATTAAAATTGATTTTTTTTTACTTCGTTGAATTATGTAACTTGTAGAGTTAAAGTGAGTTTCTTAAAGATTTTAGTGAATAATAAGAATCAAGTTGTGGCTTTACTTATAGTTGTGTTTAACATTTTCGTCGGTGCATATTTCAGTATTTTTTTTCAGTTTCCTATTTACGTTTCTTATTACGGTTATTATTTTTAATACGAAAAAGACTGAATTTTGTTTTTACTATACTTTGTTCTTGATTTTTTTAATGATATAGGATATAATCCAAATCTAATTGGCCATTAGCAATCTTATCCAGCACATAAAAATTCTTTTGAACATTTTAAATGGAATTTTTCAGCTTAAAACAATCTTCAGAGACTAGGGTAATATTTGGGGGCATTAATAGAGAACGAGGAATCTCTAAGTAATTTAGAAAACTATATACTTTAGTTATAAGGGTTTTGATATTTTAAAGAAAGGTTGAAAATTTTGCATATTGAAAAGAAATGTATCTGTAATGATAGAATAATAGTTCATTGAGACGTCGCAGTGAAAAGTAACGGAGATTATTGATGAGGGACTACATAATTCTAAGATACTGTCAACTGAAAAAGGCACTACCTGAGCTAGCAGATCACTCTTTAAACTTAACTGTCTTTAAGCCAAACGATGCAAGTTAATATTTATAAGTATTTTGCTCCATAGTTTCAAGTAACCGTTTTCCGAAGATTCATTATTTTAAACATAGATTGACAACAAATAATTCCATCTCTGGCTAGTAATTAATATTTTAAATCAATGAAGGGAAATTTTAATTGCTTTTTAGAAGTATAACTACAATGAATGAATTTTTATTAACATTAAGGTATCTGACTACCGTAAAATAATGATTTTTTTCAAAAATTGACAATTCTTTTTTTTTTTTTTAAGATTTTATTTTATATGCCATCTTATTAACTTTATAAAAACACCAAGTTTTTTTTATTTTCCATTCACTAGAACAAAAACTAAAAGTTTTTTGTCAAAAGTAAATGCCATAACATTATACAAGATGTCAAACTGTAAAATGCGTTTTACTCGAAACGTGATTTTTTCGAAAAGCTAAAACGGGGACAGCGATTGCTCAAAAAGTTTTAAAAATAATTAATTGAAATATTTTGTGTATGTTCTGTATAATAGTAGAAGTGTTTTCACCTTCAGATTTATCAATCACTGTTTTATTACAAAATTTACAGTCCTTTAGGTGGATATAATCACTATTGTTTTAAGCAATTCCATATAATAACTAATATAAAGAACTCTAGTTTTTGTAAAAATTAAAATATCTCTTATCCTTGAAGGTCATTTAAAAAATGAATAGCAAAAATATACATCAAAATTGAAAATTTGTTCCTAAATTTTTTTGTGCAGTGAATCACATTTATGTAATTTTTGTTAATTTTTCCCAATTTTTTCCCATTTTAATAACTATAATTTCTTTTCTTAATTTTAGCATTTTTTTCTAAGAATGGACTAAATAAATCAAAAAACCAAAAAAATCTCCAACTTTCCATTTTTATTTTAAAAAAAGTTGTCTCAAGTAGCCGGATACCTTAAATATGATTAAAACAAATGAATGGTTTACGGAACTATCACAGACTGAAGACCATAAACTCCATTATAAGCTAATATTTACATATTGAATTTTGAAACCTTTTATTATACAGTCCACTTGCAGTGGATCCCACCTCTTTGGGGTATCCCTGTAAATTAGTTTACAAATAAGTTGGCGAAAAAAGGGTGCGTGATATATCAGATAACTTTTGAAGATGTTTCTTATAGTTTTTCTGTTTCAAAGGCAAGTTTGGGTAAAAGGTTTCATACATATGTAAACTAAAGGAAGGAACAAGGGGGAAGCCCATGAGTAAACCATCCTGAAATTTTGAATTATACCCAAAATATGCTTTCGCTGTCTTCCGAAGGACAGCCATGCACAACGATTACCTTTATGCTCATTTGCATTGACTTGGATTAACAGTCCCACTTGTCCCCTCTACTGCTGTAACGATGTAATAACAGCATATAGCCTCCTTTTTTTTAGCCTTGAAAGTACTATTTCCTCCGGTTATTGCAAGTCAAGGGAACTCTTATTTGTTTGAGGCTAAAATTATTTTTTTTATTCTGCATGTAGTTCTGCTTCATCAGTTTTGCTTGTGGCATCTAAAATTTCTTTTGTGAAACCCAAAGAAAGAATTATGTTAACTTAAATCTGATACATTGGAAAAAAAAAAAATCATTTATTCATAACACTTTACCTGGCATAGATGCATATGTAAGGTCAAATAAGAAATAATAAAGAGTCTTATTCTTAATAAGTAATATTTTGCGACTTTTTCCTCAGTTTTGCTTAACATATTAATTGTTATTTTTATATACCATTTGTAATCAACATAATTTGGAGTTTTTTTCTTTGTTTCGAAAACACTTTTGTATTTCTGAATCAAATAATTATTTAAAATTAAATGACTAATTTGGGAGAACGATATGAAACAATATATTCAATAAGTTGCAAGAAATCATATTTCTGTAATACAAAACTTTTTCCTCGCATTTTGTTTGATTTTGTGTATTTCAATATTAATATCGAAAGATCAAAAGAGAATTATTAAGGTACACCTCTGTTAAAAAATAATAAAAGAAAAGTACACAGAAGATATTTAAATCAAATCTCAGAAACAACTTTCATAAAAATTAGTCTGGGTTGAAAAAAAAATGAAAACATATCTTATACATTTTAAAGTATTCAAAATTATCTTTTAAAATATCAATTCTGTAATCATTTTCTTATTTATCAAGTTTCTTTAAATTATTGTAAAATTGAAAAGTAAGGTATGAGTAAAATAAAATATACATACACGGAGGAAAAGAAATGAGTAAAGAATAGTTTATTTTTTATTTTATGTAAATGAAAATATTAAAATTACTTTTAATTAAATCTTCAAGTTACTAAAATTTGCTTCTTACATCATTTTTTTTTTTGTTCTCAAATATCTATGTAGTGAAATAAAGATTTAAAACAAACTTTATAAGAATAAGTTCCCAACTGAAAATCTTTGAAAATATTTGAGGCTATCATATTTCGCTCATCAATCACAGTTTAAACTCAATAAAACAAAATGCTGCTTTTTTTACTTACATTTTTAAAAAAAACTATTGAATCAATCCATCATATTCCGTTGAAAAACATATACCCTATTTTAGACAATTTCGTAAAATAACACTTACATCTGAAAAATAAATTACCTTCCGTAATATATAATTGTTTCTTCATACTCTGATTTCTGCAATATGAAAAATAATAATTCATAAATTAAAAAAGCGTTTTATTTCTGATAATCCAGAATGATATGGAAATTACCACTGTATATAAATCCAAAGACATTCAGATTTTGTTATTTTTACAGTATATGAAAAAAATATATATTATTTTGAACTAGTTTTTAATTACAACCAAACCTCCATATAACGAACCTCTATTTTACGAATTTCTTTATTTTGCGAAATTTTTCATAGAACCAAGAACATTTTATTATTTTCTTTGTAAAATAACCTCTAAATAGCGAAATGCGTTTTCTATATAACGAACTTTTTCTCCTGTAATTTGATTTATTTTTCTTTCTATTTGAAAATATTTCTAGACATTTTTCAAATTGATCTTTCTTTTGGCACATTTTATAGTGATCAATAATCTTGATCTGCTACTACCAGGTGCCTAACTCACCTAGAGCAATGAAATGGTCACTATTTTTCAAACAATTAACTCTAATAAAACTTACTAATTTTATCAGAAATGAAATTGAAGAACATATATGGTAGACTATGCTTAAAATTACTAGTTGTGAAATAATATTCGTTTAAAATTATTCGTGGGCTTATAAATTTAGGAGGCTTCGTTCAGAAATTCATTACTTTTAATAAATTTTTAAGTTGAAAATACAGTGTATTCATGGACAATGTCTTTTTTTCCTTCTTGTTTTTCTTGCAGATTTATTTTTGATGCATATAGGATATATAAAATGAACAGATATTAATTTTCAAAAAACTAGTGTGAATAATGAATTTTTTTAAAAAATGTTTAGTGCTTATGAATTAAAAACTTGTTTTATGTGGTTTTTAAAATATATTAAAAGAGGAATTTCTATTTAAAGAATTTTCAATATAAGGAAAATTTTTTTCGGGATTTAGCGACTTCGCTAAATAGAGGTACGATATCATTTAACTATGGTATGACATTTTAAATTGGAATTTTTATGCTTAAAGATTTGTCATAAAGTAATAAGCAATAATGATTCTGTGACTGAAACGTAATGTTCATTTGTTAGTGAACTATTAGTCACACTATTTTTGTTATCGATATTTGGTTATTATTTAACTAAATGGATTTAACCCTCCCGTCTAAGGTATTAAATTGGGGGGAGTTACTACTCACTTGAATTTCTAAACTTCTGTGAAAGAATAAAGTAGATATCCTCCTCGTTTCTTGACCATTTTGTCCATATTTCAAAGTTTAGCGTAATATGACATTCGAATAATTAATTAAATACTCTGGTCCCGGAATATTAAGGTACGACATGTTTTTCGAAGGTCACCATTAAAAATATCACTTTAACAATAAAATTCATAGTTTAGATGAATCATAATAATAAATTTTAAAAACATTTATGTAAAATACGTAAGGTTTAACTTTTGTTTTGAAGAAATGGTTCTATGTATGTAGAATTGAAATATAGTGAGTAAAAATCAAACTTTCAGAACATCGTTTGTACATATTGTACGTAATTGCTGGTTTTCAAATGTTATTGATAATTTAGTTGACAATATCCAGGAAAGTTTAGCATTGTCTAACAAAAGATAATTATTTGCTTTATAAAGATAAACTAGGCGTTTGGAGGAAGGGAAATAGGATTATTATAACCTGATCACCTAAATAAATTATAAAAGCGGCGGAGCATAATGATATACAAAATATTTCAAAATGTAATAAGGCAAAAGTATTTTTGCAAGAGGTCATGCATGTTAAATCGATGAGATATGGTTCATTCTCTTATGAAAATTTCTAAAAGCCTTTACACAAATATACAAAACTTATTCTTTATAAAATTATAAAAAATACCTCTTGAGTAAATCACTGTGTTAAAAAAGTTATAAGAATATTTATTAAAGTCAAAAGTTCTTTCATTCAAGCAAAATATATCATTTTTTTTCATCTAATTACGACTTTGAATCATTAATCACCTCCATACAAAATTTTTCCTGTTTAACAACCAAGTTTTTTTTAAAATTTATTAGGAAATTTCATGTAGTTACAACTTTATATATTTTTTAACGAAACATAGGATTTATGTATAATGTATTATTAAAACTCTCCCAAAATTTTCCACTTCAGTTCTTGTTTTTACAATACCCTTCTGATAAAAAATATGAATAAAAAATATATATGTTTTTTTTATATCAGTTTATCAAAGTTTTTCAGACTTTTTCTTCATGGCTATCTTTCAATACTTGATTGAAATGATGTTGATTCATATATAATTGGACTATTAAACTCTTCTACTCCTCCAGTATCATTAAGGCAGTAAAATAAAAATATTAAGATAGATAATCACATTTTGTTTAAGAAACTAAGTTTGTAATTATATTTATCGAAACCAGGAAAAAATCGATTTTGTTTTTTAATATATAGGCAGAAAAAGATTTTTTAAAATATTTGTTTTACACTTAAGCCAAAAATTTAGGAATTCTCTTTTTTTTCTAAAAAGTTTAAATTACTAATGAGGGCTTAATTAACAGTTCTCAATTTTTCTTAAAAAAATATTTTCCCTTCACACCACAGTTTCCCTCTTTTATTTGCTCTCAAAGTAATTACAGAATAACTATGCTCGCGACTAAAATAAATCACACACAAAAACTTATTTTTATTAAAAAATTCGTTTAAATACTTTTGAAAAAAACTTAAGACATTTTAATTATTGGATTTCAGATCTGATTTTTCCGATAGTGTTTAACAGAGTTGCTTAGTATTTATATGCAAATTTGTCATTGTATATATATTTATAATTACATAATCAATTAACTTTTATTGAAATTGCTTTATTTTATATACTTGAATTTCTTTATGAACGAAAGATTCACATTTCTATAAATAAAAAAAAACTTATTGATAGCACGTTCTTTACCCAAGAATAAATTAATACGGTTCTAAATCTAACTAAAAGGACTTTTACTGTAAATTGTTACATATGTAACCGTTAAAGTGTAAAACCGTTATTTCATAGAATAACTAGGTATTTCATGAAATAGCTAGACACACAATACAGTTAAAGTATATAAAATTATTGACTTCTACGATTTAACTGTGGGTATTCTATAAAATAACGATTACTCGATCTTTAAAGTATGAAATACGGCAGCAGAATGTTCTTTGAACCGGTTAGGGGAAAAAACCGAATAAAACAATTGTACTCTAGATCTTATTTCAGTATATGTGAACAAGAATTTATTTCCATTTAAGAAGTTCCGAATATATTGACACAACGTTTCGATCTGTTGTAACAACTCAAAGTTTCGGCACTGGACAAGGATTTAAAAAGTGCTCGTGTAAAAAAATGTGTAACAGTAAAAAGAGTACTTGTTTCAAAAATAATATTCAATGCAATTCAAAGTGTCTTCACAACAATCCTTGCTCTAATAAATAACGAAAAGTAAAATAAAGGTATTTAATAAAATTTAAATTAACATTCTCTTACATTTTTGGTTAAAAAGTTTACACGATGCTTTATGAGGCAACAGTTTATCTTCCCATCTTGTAGTTTTGTAATAATATTTAAATACAACTATTTTTCTGCAACATGTATTCTTTTTCCCTTTCTGTTAAACCATGTTAGCAATATGAGGAATAATAAATTATATCATCTTCTTTTCCTTGTTAATTATCAATTAATCATCCACAATAGGGATGAAATGTATTTTTCGAGAGATTTTAGCTATTTGTGATGAATCAGTTTATAAAATAGCTTGGAAATTGTTTATTTTTCACTTAAAATGTCTAACATTAGCTATTCCATAGAATAACTAGTTGTTTCATGGAACAACTAGGTAAAGTACGATTCTTTTTTATTTATTAATACTTTTTCTGTTTTGTCTAGTTATTTCAAGAAATACCTAGTTATTCTATAAAATAACTGTGAATAATACACTTTGACAGGTATCATATACATTTCACTTACTCAATTAAGAGTATGTTGCACCTTCGAGATGTATGACACTTGTTTTATTTTAATTTTAAATTTAAATAACAGAGTTATGGTAAAAGCGGGGGAAAAGCAATTTTTTCTTTTTCTTTTGCCATAATTCTGTTATTATCCCAGCATTTAAGAAATAAATTATATGCACTTCAATGTCTTAATTCATTTGTTTCCAAAGTAATATTTAAAGACATATTTATTCAGTTTTTAAATCAAAACTTATCTTTCAAACGAGTCACACACTTTACAGCAACATTTCATTTTTAATCTATGTGCTCTCACTTTGAAGAAAGATAAATTAATCGAAACATTTTCATCAAGAATCTTCTCTCTATTCGGGAAATACATAAGTAATCATCTAGAAATGACGTACATCATTAGATTGCACTCCATCTTTGATATTACTTCCTATTCATCCAAGTAATAACATGCTCTAAGAAGAGTCTCATATCATGTTGAAAGGAGTTCTGTGGTGCAATTACACGTTCTTTAGTTAAATTTTGTGGGATTAATGTAATCGTATACACAATATATATATATATTTTCAAATCCATTATTTATCCATTCTTTGTTTTGTAGGATATTCATTATGTTTGTATTTATTTGATTATATATATATATATATATATATATATATATATACAGCCGCCTTTCCGGTGTAGTGGTTAGCGACGCTCACTGTTTTGCTGTAGAGTCTGGTTACGAATCTCGGAAAAGTAATGGATGTTTGTAAATGTATAGTGACTTCGCGATAGTTGGTACTCTCAATAGCTATCGAGATGCGAGCCCTATTGTTGGAAGGGGGGAGAGGGTGGGGCCCCCTGACTGCCACCATGTTTTCCCCAGAATTGGGGGGGAAAAAGAGGGCGTCTCCCACCAGCATGGTTCAAGGCTAGGGCCCGAAGCGTAAAATTAAACCCGGGAAGGGGTTTTTGGGGCCTTCTTTATGTTACTGTAGATCAGGGGGGAAAAAGTAACAAAAAAAACAATATATATATTTTATAAAAAAATAAAAAACTAAAATACATCAAAAAAATAGAAAAAGAATAAATACCAAAAACGCAAAATAACATTTTATTCCAATTTAAAAAAAGGAAAGAATTACAATTAAACACAAATTGAAAAGAGAAGCCACGGAATCAAAATGCAAATTGGGGCCGTTTAGAGTTAAAGTAGTTTTATGGTGGAACCCTTTCCCCTTTTCCCCCATTTGGTCAAGACAATCCAAAAGTAAAACAAACTTCAAATAGATGAAGGAAAAGTATACCATAGTGTACATAAAAAAAATTTTAAAGATTGCACTCGCAGCTTTTTTCAAAAAATAAAAATTTTTTTGGAATGATTGTACCGCCACTGTTTTCAATGTAAATAGCAGGCTAATGAAACTCGATAGTTTATAAACTGTTTGTTGGTCAGAATGTAGAAATTTATAAATGAAGGTTTAGTGAAAACTTTTAAAAAAAAAAACCGCACAAAATTTTATATAAAAAACTAACTGCATTTAAAAGGCGTGATTTTAAAATAATAGAAAAATTGTCAAAAAAAGTTACAAGTATTTTTTTATCTACGAATCACGGAAGTCAGAATGTACAGATTTATGAATATCTATTATTTACACAGGGTTATTATTTTGACAAAAACTTTTTAACCCCCCCATACATACGAAATCCAAATGTCATATTTCGAGCAATGGGGCAAAGAGACAAAAAAAAGAAACAGAAATATCAACATATGAATGGGGAAAAAAATTTTATTCAAAAGGTTTATAAAAAAAGGTGTTGAAAAAAGACCCGAATTCGTCTGGCAGGCCCCACGTTTCCTCGAGTTCCTTTCGTTCTGGGTAAGGGATGTCAGTATCCGAAAACAGTTAGAGATATTCGACAGGACTTTTTAACTCGGGATCTCGTAACCCAAACCTTTATGTGGCGGGAAACGCGCGCACTTTTTTACACTTGCAAAAAATCGTCGGGGGGGAAAACCCTTTTTTTTGTAACCCCCGGGCAAAACAAGTGGGAGCCCCCGACAACCAAACCCAAACATGTGGGATGTCGGCCAGTTTTTTGTTTGTAGGTTATTCTACACCTGAATCGGTCCTGACAAATTCCCAGGATCTGTTTTACAAAAAGGGGCCATCTACCGCAAAAGCCCAAAAACTTCCAGAAATAAAAAACCAGCCCCGCTTTGGGGAGCCAGACGACTAATTAACTAAACTTGTTTTACAAAAATTCAATAAAATGTTTTTTGTTCCTTTAGGGGATCCGACTGGTTTAAAACATCATTTTTATCCAAAAAAACAAAATTTTTTTTAAAGTCTATTTTGTAGCCTTTTTGCAAAAATAAACTTTTTAATTTGAGTCAATTAGAAAAGGGTTATATTTTTTTTAGGGTAGAACCCAAAAAACAAAACCAAGTTGAGTTTTCTTATTTTCACTATAAAATAGACTTTTTTTTAAAATATTTTAACGAATTTTTTTATTTTTAGTAAATTTTTATTTCATTTTTTGAATATTTTAATAGATATATTTTTTTAAAATAGGACGTTAATGATTGCAATGTTTGTTTATTTAAAACGAGTTGCTATCTTTTATCTTTTGTGTTCAAAATTAGATCTTTTTAACTTTTTATTAGTACTTTTATATAGAGTTATAATTATTTTTAAACAAATTAAAAGACCAAAAAAACAAGATAAAAGAGGAAAAAAGAAGTGTTTTCCCAGAAGTAGAATTTGTTAGAGAAACGTTCGAAGAAAAAGTCTTTTAAAATTTAGTTATTAATTCTTTAAAAAGAATTATAATTAACTTTAATCAAAATCTCCCAAGAAAAAAGTCTTCACGGGAAAGCTCAGAACCAATGAGAGTCTTAACAATGCTGTGGAATATAATCCCGAAAGAAAAATTTTTTTGAGCACAAACACTCCCTTTAAAAAAATTTTACGCAAAAAACTTTTTTTAAATTTTGGATTTGCTGGGCCTATTATCTCTCTTTTAAAATTTAAAAATGAAAAATGTTCTGAAATGAAAGGAAAACATGGTACCCGACAAAACAATTTTTGATTCTACGGGCATTTTAAAACCCGATAAAAAAAGGTCTTATAAAAGAAAGGCCCTTCAAAAAAGCAAACATTTAAAGTATGAAGCCCTAAAACAAAAATTTCAAAATTAAGTTTTTTAAAACCTTCCCCAAATCAAAAAATTTTTTTCAAATATAAACTTTTTTTTTAATTTTTTGAAGAATGTTATTTTTTTAACATAATGTTTAATTTTTGAGGATATTTATTAAAGTAAATGAAATATTCTTATGAAATTTTTGAGGGTTTTTTTTATAATGAATGGATTCTCAAAAAAAGGGTAAAATTGTTATTTTATAATGTAATTTTATATGAAAAAAAAAAATTTCTTAAGAAATGGGTTTTTTCATTTTGCCCCGTATTTCATAATTTAAAGTAGAATTTTAGCTTTTTTTAAAATAAACAGAGTTATAAAGCGTTAAATAATTTATTCCTGCAAACATTTTATTTATTTTTTGGGGTATATATTTTTTAGAGTTGTTTGCAAAGAAATTTTTGCAATTTTGAAAAATTTTTTCCCAAAATTTTGAAAAATAAACTTTCAAAAAATTCTTCTTTTTTTTCATAGTTTTGCAACATCAATTAAAAATAACAGTTAAATATTTTTTAAGTTATGTTTTAAAAATTGTCCCCAACAGTCGGATCCCTTTAAATTGCTCTTGTTCTAGTTTTTTCCCTTTTTACCCCCTGCTCCCCACTATGGCATTTAAACCCCGCTTACTTTTTAAACCGAGTTGTCTCTTACTCTACCCCCCTCGGGTTTTTTGTTTTGGTAGCGAATCCCCTCATATTATTGTAAATTTCTCGGGGGATAGATCAGGAGAAAAATACTTGTCTTCAACGGTTTTGTAAAACCCGTGATTGACGCAAAAAAAATTTTTCCAGAAAAAATTTGAAAAAAAAATGTAGATAAATGTTTTGAATGGGAGACGAAACGAATGGGATTTTCCCAATTTTAAAAATAATACGGGTTGGGGAAAAAATAAATTATGGTTGTTATCCCCGGGAATCCCCCTCAAATGTAATAAACGTACACTGTAAGGAAAAAAACCGAATATTTTGGGACATTCCTTTGGAAGTGCGCTTATTGGTTTTAAAAGATAATTTGTTGCAACCCAAAAGAATTGGGCACCAGCAAAAGGGGCATGCGTACTGGAAGGTTTTTTCAATCACGCGTGTACAGTGATGTTTGAACAGAAAGGAAGGTTTTTTAGGGTTGCCTAATAAACACCTGGCTCCAAAAAACCACGATCCACAATTTTTTTCACAAAAAAATTAAAAATACTTTCCGTTTGAATCAAATATTTTTTATGTCAAGGGGAATTTATTCGTTTAATTTGGGCTTTTACGTGTGATTGATTTTCCGTTGACCAAAGTATGCACTGCACATTTTGCTGTGGGGGCCACATTTTTTTAAAAAATTGGGGAACAAGTTTATCGTCTGCGATAATCAATAATGCTCAAAGTGCCCTTGGGTGCGAAAATTTTGGAATTTTTCAATTCATGAATGAACAGTTTATTACATTCTGATTGGTAGTTCCGTAATAATAAGCCATCAGTTTTGGATATTTTAAGCCCAGACACCCTGTATTTTCTTACAAATTTCATTATCATCGCTTAAACATACGTATTACATCTTTAACAAAAACACTTTTTCTCACTAACTCTAAATACATGACTCAAA
>BMAV01002694.1:0-39655 GCA_019973955.1 Trichonephila inaurata madagascariensis
TTTTTTTATTGTGACTCTGGGGCCCCCTGGTATGCTTCTAAACCCCAGGTTCCGTGAAACACAGTTTAAAAACCACTGATCTAGAATAATCAGACACCGTTTTTTTGTAATTCTTTCAAATTTTTTGAAATTCAATCAATTTTTTGATTCAATCAAAAAACCAGAAAAAAAGAAATTGCTGCTTTTTTAAAAAGACCACGAACAAAAAACTTTTTGGGAAAAACCAATTTTAAAATTTTAGAACTTCCAAATGTCACTAAAAATTATTCTCCCCCTTTATTTAAAATAAAATGACTTTAAGGAAGAAAAATTTTCCCAAGGAGCCTATAGTCTCTTCAATAAAGAATATTTAAAATATAAATGTGGGGGAAAAAAATAAAAAAGGGGAAAGCAAAGTTTACCCAACGATGAAAACCACCGACAGTGGTGGAAAATAAAACAAGAATAAACCTTTTCCAAAGGAAGCGATATTATAATAAAACATGGGGTTTTTTTTTGTTTGTTGTTGATTGTTTAGTTTTTCTTTTCAAAGCTTTCTTTTTTCGTTCAATCACATTTTTGAGAGGGGAAAAAAAACAAATATTTATCTTGTGTTTTGAACAAATTTATACATAAAAAGTTTTGGGCTTTTTTAGTGAATCTAACTTTTATCAAAAAATTTTTATCGGGACCCTTTTTTAAGTCAAGAATAAAAAATTCCAAACTTTTTTTAAAAAGGATTTGCTATTATAAAAAATTTCATTATTGGTATTGGTATTATTAAAATTTTTTTCAATTTTTTTTTAGAATTAAAATTACCATTTTTTTAATTTTTAAAGAAGAAATAATTTTATAGTAAAAACAAAACAACTGAAATTTTTTTTTTGAAAAGTAAAAAACCGTACCCAACTAAAGCCCATTTTTCAATATAGTTAAAATTTCAAAAAATTTTAATTCATTGGATATTTCCTAAGCACTTTATAGTGGTCGGGCACATGCGGGTCTAGGGACTGGGTTCAATCCAAAAGGGGCATGGATGCTTGAAAATGTAAAAGTCCTTTGCGGCAGGGGATATTTTTAAATACCGTGGCCGCAAGTCTTCTCTGGTTTTGGGGGAAAGGGGGAAGGCGGTGGGAAGCCCCTCACCCCCCCCTGGAATGTTCCCCTAAAAATTTGGGGGTGGAAAAGTGCGAAATCGTGCGTACCGCTTTGGGCTTGGGGGCCGAGGCAACGACAGGTTTAAAAAATCAACCCCCTTGGTTGATGTTTTGTGAACCGATCCGATTTCGGTCGATCAGGTGGCATGAGTAACAACACAACAAATTAAAGCGATAAAAAAAATAGAAAAAATAAAGGGGTTGAAAACAGAGAAAATTTTTAATAAAATATGAAGTATTATTAAAGAATAAACAAAATGCACTTCCACATAAATTGGATTCAACTGCTATATAGTTACAGAGATCACAAGTTAAAGGTAAATTGATATTATGTGTCACAATTACACCATCGACGCGAATACCTTCGTTATTCAAAAAATTAAGTTTCAAAACACTTTTTTTTTAATTAAAAAGAGATTTTTGAAACAGTTTAAAGCAAACTGCATCGAAAAAACGACAGCGTGAAAAGAATGCATTTTATTGTAAAACAATCAATCTCGATCTGGTTCAGCTGGATTTTCTTAGTTTCTAATATTCACGCTTTCCCATAAGATAGTTTTTTTTAAAAAATAGTTACATAAAATTAAAAATAGGAAAAGATATTTCACCCGTGTGGTGCCCGGGGGAAAAATATGCCCCTTCTTATAATTAGAAAGGTTTTTGGTGCTGGGATGGCCTTTCATGCCTTGTTACAAAACATCTCACAAAGATGATCAACAGGATTTAAGTCTGGGCTTCTAGGTGGCCAATATATGACAGAAAAATCGAGGGAACTCATCCAACCCAAACCCAAAAGCTAACTGGGACTGGTGAGAGGATAACAAACAGCATAAACGGATGGAGGGGATCACCCGCAACTCAGAACCAACATTTAGGGAGGTTGGGCACTCCCCAAAATCCCCAAAGTGACTTAAAAAGTTTAAAATCCTTTTTAAAGATCCATGGCTTTATGAGCCTGACACTATATTCTCAGCCTCCCGTCGGTGTTAAGTAGTCAAAATCGAGACTCAACACCCCATGCTACTCGTTTCCAGTCCTCTACACCACTCTCTGTTGGGAGGTATAGTGGTTAGTGATGCTGACTGTGGTGCCGTAAGGCCTGGGTTCGAATGTCAGGCAGGGATGTTTGTAAATGAATAGTGCATGTGCGGCAAGGGGGTACTCAAAATAGGAGTCGAGCCGCATGTCTTCTTGTGAAGTTGGTGGAAGGGGAAGGGAGAGATCCCTGACCACCTTCAGGGTGTTCTCTCTCAAAATTGAGGTGGAACCGAGTGAAAGCGTACTGTCATCTGCATGGTGCTCAAAGCTAAGGCTAATGACAGGCACAAAAATCAAGCCCTTAGCCGCGATGAATTTCGTGGAACTTGATCTTTGTTGGGGCATAAAAAGCAACAACCCTTCTTTCTCCCCTTTCCCAAAGACATCAGCCCGACGGGGAGCATTGACAATGGGACTCTCTGGTGGACCGGGTCCCAAAAATTTTCGGGAAAACGAAGGGCACAGTCCCTTTACGGACGTACGCTCCCACTTCAACTCGGGGAATTTGGTAATGTTTTTTCGTTCAAGATAATACTCCTGAACAGTCTCTGACCACGCAATGTCAAGGCTTATTGTCTTTTACAGTTTGCCCGATCGCTAATTTTTTGTTCATCATCCATGTATTCTTGATATACTTTGAGGCTGTAGTTAAAAACCCCAAAACTATCTGACGATTTCGGAAAAAATGTCTGTGGTCCACACCACGATTTTTCCTGAAGGCCAAATCAAGATTTAACCCTACTGGCAATTAACTAATTCAGAACAACCACAGTACCCTTATGTATGCAGTTACCCGGCCCTCCCTTTAAAAAAACCCGGGGGCTACACTATTTACATAGCCCTTGCTATCCCTAATTCAGTGACACTTCAGTGTATTATCTAAGAATGAAGAAAAGGTATTTTAAAGAACCTATAAAGACCCGCCAAAAAATGAGTAGATATTTAACAAGTCAATAGTCAAAATGGAAAACTATTGCATTTTCTAGAGCTGACACTGATAAAGGACAGTAAAAGAGGGTTAAATTTGATAAAAAACAGTAAAATAACAAAATATCTAAATATTCAGTACAAAGTACAATTAAAGATACATACATAACAGAAAATATATAAATAGCCATATGTTGTAACATTATTTACTACAACAATAGTTATAAGTATCTTCCTAGTAAATAACATGCAAGCGTACAGTATATCTAACTATTCTAACAAGGGGAGGGCACGACTCAGGAAATTTTTTGGGGTCAAGACTTTTAAATAGTAGTTCCTTTAGGGTGCCTCTCTGTAATTGCCAATGGCCAATTCGGAAAAAACCTGAATTCTGCCGTTTTTTTACAAAAGTTTTAATTTACCAGCCCAGTGGCTGATTAGCAAGTCGCTTTAGGGGCGGGTCGAGTTTTAATCAACAAAAAAATTTTTTTTTTCAAATTCCTTTAATTTTTAAAATTAAATAAATTTTTTTATGAAAGGTTTTTTAAATAAAATGATATTCTTTAAGTAATTATTTTTTGCATTTTTTTATAAAAAAAATACTGTTATAATATAAATATTTATATAATATTTTTAAAAAAATATTTTTTTTATAAATAAAAAATTTTTTATAATAAAATATATTAAATATTAAATAATTTTTACAAAAAAAAATTTTCAAATAGTTTTATAATGTGAAATACAACAAACTATAAATGAAATACTATATATATAACATAAAAAATTTATAAAATATATTATTATTATTAAATTAATTATTTTATAATTATATGAAATATTTAATATGTCCTTTTAAGTAAAATTATTTAATTTAAAAAAAATTATTTAAATAATTTTAATTTTTAATAATTAATTATGTTTAATTAATAATGAATAATTATTTTAATTGATAATAATTAATTATTTTTTAAATTATTTTTTAATTTATTGATTTCAATTAATAATGATTTTAAATAAAATAATTTAATAATCTTTTTAAATAATTTTAATAAATAATTAATTTTAATTCAAAATATTTTAAATAATTTTAATTATTCATACTTTTAAGTAATTTTAATTAATAATACTTTTAAATAGTTTTATTAATACTTTTTAAAAAATTTTAATTAATAATACTTTTAATAATTTTAATTAATAATTCATTTTAAATATTTTTAATTAATAATTCATTTTTAAAAATTTTAATTAATAATTCATTTTAATAATTTTATTTATTAATTAATTTTAACTAATAAGAAATTTAAATATAATAAATTTATATATTTATTTTTTACTTTATAAAATTCTAAATATATATATATATATATATATATATATATATATATATATATATATATATATATATATATATATATATATATATATATATATATATATATATATATATAAAATTACATGAAATATGTTTTAATATTTAATAAAACCTTTCATAAATAAATTTATTTCATTTTAAAAAATAATTAAAGGAATTGAAAGAATAAAGTCTTTTGCGCGATTCGAACTCGATCCGTCCGCATTGATGGTAGGCGACTTGCCAATCGAGCCACTGGGCCGTTGAAAGATATTGAAACTTAATTGTATAAAAACTAAGCATGAATTTTGAAAGCTATTTTCCCGGAATTGACTGGCCATTCGGCGGAAGAATTACGTAGGAGTTGAACATACTAAGGAATTATCGTGCCGCACTCCTTAGCCAGATTAGTGCCGTGAACTGGCCCTAAATTAATGCCTCAAAATACATACTATAATAAAATGAAATAATAAAAGAAAAGTTGTAATTCCTGCAAAGCTAATAATGAATGAAAATGGTTTTAAATATATATATATGTCAGGTTTGAAAAGTTTAGCTTAAAAATTAAGTAATAAATGAAAAAAAAGGCGAAACTCCTTACCGTCTCGCGTAAGGATTTGTGGAAGTAAATAAACTGTTAAAGGTGGAGCGAGCGCTGGCGAAGGAGAACGCATACTCAGAAAAGGCTTAGCTGGTGACTTTCCTCGCTGAATTGTTGTATATTGTGTTCAGCATAGTTTTGTAAGGAACCCATATGTTAGTTTTATGTGATTGAAGCAAAATAAAGACGTTATTATAGAGATGATGCCCTCCTCATTTTACCAGCTGGCCTGGGGCCTGTCATATATATATATATATATATATCGCTCTGTGTTTCATGTATTAACTTATTCAAATAGATTCAAAACGAGTGAACCTTATCTTTGAATAGAAAAGAAACAAAGTGCAGACGCATCCGATCAAAATCCAAAAAAATAGAAAGATATTTTCATATTGATTCCCAAGAATTTGGGGATTGAAAAGTATCTTATTTCCTGGAATTTTCCGTTCTCGGATTCTGGAATAGAATTGATGTGTTCTCCGAAAAATGTTTAAGAAAAATAACCGCACATGCTGAAATCTATCTAAAATATATCAAAAACAATTTATTTTCAAAAAATTAGTGTAAAGTATATATCGCGTTTTCGTTAAATTTTTCTCCTTTATTGAGAAAATTAAAATTACGCTTTTGTAAAAGTAAATGTAATAAATACGTTTTGGAACAACTTACATTAATGAAGAAAAGTTAATTTTTAGTAGGAATAGAAACAGAAAATACTTTTTACTAAGTTATAATGCATTTAACAAAAATAACTTACTTACTAATGAAGAACATCTACAATTTAAATTTAAAGCCACAAATTTGAGTAAACAAAATAAGTCCAATTTTCCTCATAGCAGGTCTAACAAAGAAAAGTTTTATTTTAGTTACTTTTTATTAAATAATTACAATTAATATAAATAAGTATATGGGTACATATGACAGAATCACAATATTAAGTAGCAAAATAGAAAACTATTTTCTTTTCTATGTATGGTTTTGGACTATTATTTTTGTCTGTTACTATTTATTCAGTAATTAAATTTAACTAATGATTTAATATTTGAAAAAAACTGTATTAACATCAAGTGTCATCTACTACAAGTTTTGAAAAAAAAATGTTTTTGAACTTGAATGGATGAATAGAAAGTATTTTATTAACGATTGAAAATTTGAACAAGATATATATTGTGAACAAATAGTAGGAACTGAAAATTTGTCGAAATTTGTTCTAAAATGGTTTTCGGATAACAAAAATTATTTTTAGTTCTTTCTTTGACAAAAACGTCTACTTCTGTGAATACCTTTTTAGATTATTGCATAAGTAAAAAATATGCTATGCAATTCATTAAAAGTACAAGTATTTGTATTTTTTAACCAATAATACAATAGCAAAAAAACATAAAATTAATATTTTAAAAAAATATTCGAAGAATTTCTTAAAGGAAACTTTCCAAAGAACATAATTTTTAAAGAAGCTACATTTGAATTCAAATGATTCATTGATTGTTTATTTGTGTGACGAGGACGACACCTCATCCACGATTCTCCCAAGCGATTTACATCAAGTAGCAGCGAGCTTTTCCATCTATGGGCCCAACATGTATCACCCTTTTCAACACTGAGGGTATTTAGTTGAATCAGGGTTCGAGCCTACGACTCGACAGAAACAACGGCTTCCATTACACCACAGCCATATTGAATTTCCATCACAAAAACCCAAGACAAACGACAAATTATTTATTTATTAAGATTTTCCTCGAAATCCATGAAGCAGGAAAATCAAACATTTCCAGTTGAAAGATATTTGCTATTCGAAACTAAATGAAAGTTTTTGCTTTAGAATTAGAAATAAGCTTTTGTTATATTTTGTACCTTAGTCCTTGAATAAGCCAACTGTACTACTTGAAAAGTTAGAGTTCTCTGAAAGTCCATTCTATGCATTAATTTTTGTTTAGAAAATAAAATATTTAAAATCTAACTTTCTGACATTTATTCGGGTTTTTTAAACAAATTACAAACAAAAAAAACTGAAAAAATAAAATCATTCGACAAATTTATGCATTAAAATAAATTAACATATTTTAGTTGGAGTGACTCATAGACTTTTATGATGCAAGAGCTAGATTTTACTGATTTTTCACTTGTAAGTACATTCTTTTTCATAATTTCCCCATACACACAACATTAAACTCTTACCCAAAATGTAACTTACATTAAAATGTAAAAATGTTACATGCCATCTTTTAGAAAGGTATTTTTATTCGATGAGTAAATAATTTCTTATCAATATACGCTATCCTACAGCAAAAATTTTCTTCCTCCATATGAATGATAGATATAGAAAATAGGAAAACGCATATTTAGTTACAGATCAGTTTTAATATCCATATATAAAATGAAAACCTTTTAACTACATTCAAAGCAGTCTCTTCGTAGTGCATATTTCCTCCATAAAAGACTTTTTAAACCAGAAATTTTAGATCTTTTCAATCTTTATTGATCATAAATTAAAATCAACAAACTCAGAATAAAATATTTCAGGGGTTAGAGAAGAATATTTACTTTCTGTTTGACTGGAAGTTAGTCCTTATAATATTGTATCCGGTTTTCTTCCAACTAGCCCAAACGTATATAAAAAGGGAACTGATTTTCCTATTTTTGTATATATTTAATTCTCAAATGCACTTGAAAAGGATGCTTTTTATTATAAATCGAATTTCTTCATACGAGTTAAATATTGCTATTCTTTTAATGATTTGCTTTAAATTTATGAGTTCTTAGTTACAAAGTGGTGTTCTTTTTCAATTGTGTTAGGTTACTTTCTTAGATTTACTGCTAGTTAAGATTTATACATGCTTTTGTTATACCGCATTAAGGCTGTTTTCGCCATATGTACAAAAGCGTGACCTTAGCGCGGAGTACATTTTTAAACAGAAGAAATGCTTCGATTTTTATAAACATTTGTGACATTGTAACTCATGCATCTGTTTATAGTATAATGTTTTTAAAATTTCAGAATGACTGGCAATAATTAGTTTTCATTGCCTTCTTGAAAGGATAGTTCATTTCGCGTTATATAGTATAGGAGAAAAATGCAAACATATTATAAAAAAGAAAAATGTGTCAAAACTCATTGTATAAAAAACCGGTAGTATGATGAAATAAGTGATTTCTCTATAGGATAGTAAGTCAAATATAATATATTAATGTTTGAGAACTTTTAAGAAAAAACTATTCATCATCTGAAGTCCATACTAAGCTAACATTAACAGAAAACAGCCTTAAATGAAGAATAATAAGTTAAAATTACTTTTTTTTCTATAAGACTTGCATATTGTAAAATGGAGCTTTTTAAGACATAGCGGAATTTAAATATGAAGAGAGATCAGTTCGTAGTCCAGCACCATCTAGTGGCGGCCTTCACTACCAAATTTCGACACTTAAATTAATTTTAATTCAACTCTCCTCGGATGCTAAATATCGGCGTGATTTAAATTTTGTCAAGAGCACCAAGTCAAATTGATATTCAATGGATGTTTTGCAAGCCACATACTCACATGACTTTCGTGCCTACTATTTCCGCATCCAGAAAACCTATCGACTCCAGCTGGAATCGAACCCTCAATCTTATGCCTACGGGGGAAAGTAAACCAAAAAGCAGACATTAAAAAAGTCAGTGCTTTTTTTAACATACTTCATCTTTAAAACTTAAGACTAATAAAAGGTTTAAAAATTTAAAAAAACTAACTTTAGAAAATTTTTTAATCAACATTGGTAAAAAAAAAGGACTTAATTTTTTCCCTCTATGACTTTCAAAAATTTTGTTGGGTCTTTAGGGTTTTTTTCAATAAAAATTATTAATGACTTTAAATATTGGCATTATAATTGGAATTTTACTTCCATTGCATTCTTAAAGTTGTTAATTATTCTTATAGAATATAAGGAAACTTACGATTCAAGTTGTTTGGAAAATATTTAATTGTATGTAAGGTGTAAAGTTTCGGTTGAAAGGTGTTTTAAGTTTCGTTCAAAGCCAAGACATATAATTCCATTTTTAACAATTTCCTTTCTTATTTATTACTTAGACAGCATCAATATATATAAATCATGTCTTTTTGCTGTGACCAAATAAAATTTTTCCTTGCTTCATTAAATTTTTAAATTAAAATTCCATTAATGTAAGATTTAATAATAGTCGAGCGACTTCATTAAGCTTCAAAGCCTTTCAAAAGCTTTTCCATAATGCAATATGGAACAGTTCTATTTTATTTTTCATCTTCATTTTTATTATAATATGAAGTCTAAGTTCACATTTAAGAGTACAATGAAAAATCAACACTTTGGCAAAAAATTTCTGAAAATTTTCTTAATAATTGTTAAGTTTCCCAAGTTAAAATTAAACACTCTCGTACTGTCATCTGTTAGTTACACTTTCTGTTATTTCCCATCATAGATGTCAATTGTTTGGGGGAAAGTAAATAAAAATTTCCAGAAGGGGAAGCCTTTTTTTTCTATTCAAATCAAAAGGAACAATTTTGTAAAAATTTAAAATTTTATATGTGTGTGTGTAATAAATTTTCCATTTATACTTAAGTGTTAGAAAAAAAAAAAAGGGCCAGGGGGTTAAATTTTTTATAAAAATTAATTTTTCTGGGTACACTGCTGGACCGAAAACAAACCCTGGAAGGAAGCATAAAAAAAACATGAAATTTACCAGGGTTTGGGAGGTGAAAGAATGAAAACAGGGGGAAAACATCCGCGGGGCCTTGGCATCCCAAACCTATTTAATTGAGATTTCGACGATTTCAAGTTGGCAATTGTGTTTTCTGTGGTTCCAAAAAAAATTAGTCCGTAGAAAACAGAGATCAGCCTTTGATCAAGTATCCGAGTTCGACAGAGGAAGGATAGTGGCCTACCGAGATTGTGAATTCAGGAAATAGGTAGTCGTGTTGGACGAAACCAAACAACATCTGGATATGTGACTGATTCGGATGCAGGAGAATTTGCGACGGACCGACGTGGTCGATCCATCACCTCAGTGCGCCACTTCGTGAAGACAAAGAAAATTATTACTTAGCGGCGAATCGCTCAATCCATCGCAGACACCAGCAGCGCATTGAGGTCATAACGCATCGTGGTGTCTGCTGCGCGTACCAGGCGCCGTTTACAGCAGAGTGGTCTGTCGCAAGCGTCCGTGCTTGGTCTACCTTGACGAAAGGAACCCCAAGACATCTCGCCACCAATGGTGCGATGAAAGAAGGATGTGGACGTCAGAATGGAATAGAGTTGTCTTCACCTGACGTCGGCCATATCTGCATCACCACGATGGTCGGATTCAGTCTGAAGACACCGTGAAGAGAATGCTGAACAGCTGCGTTATGCACCGCCACACTGGTCACTGCACCGGAGTATTATGATATGGGGCGGTATTGGGTATCACTCTCGCACTCCTCTAGTACGCGTACCTGTACTTTAAACGCTGGCGCACCATCACTCCAGGGTAAATGGGGAGCCGGTTGTACCATGCCCACCTTCAGGAAGCAGCCACATACATATTTCAACAGGATAATGCGCGACAACACGTGGCGCATGGTCCAAAGTTTTTCGTTAATCACCAGATTGAATTGCTTCCCTGACCGAAACACTTCTCCGGATCTTTTCACCTTAAAAGAAACATGCGGTTCATAGTTTGCTTGACGATTATTAGATTACACTAGCTGCCCACCAGATCAACTTTGGCAACGCGTGGAAGCTGCTTGGTCACCGCCCTTTAAGAACATCCAAAGTCTTTGAATCAATGCCGAGGCGTGTGGCAGCGGTGATCTCCCAGCAATGGCGGCTTCTCTGGCTGCTGATTCTAGCATTAACCACACTTCACAGAAAGTCTGAGGCTATCATTTGATACTTGAATTAATATAGTATCTACAAAATAAGTACATGTTATCTCTTGTCTTTCTTGGTGTTGCATTTACGGTGGTCACACACAGCAGTGTATTTATAGAAGCTATAAAATCCTCTGAAATATCAATAAGTTGGCTGCATAAATTTTTATCGTTATATTCAATAGAAGCTCAATCATGATGTAACCCAAATCGCACTCTATATGATGATTTTAAGCCAATCGCAATCTCCAACTTTCTTGTGAGACATTGCTCCTTGTGGGTCTCTTATTAAATATTATCTTGTGTATTGATATTATACTGTTCGAATTAATTGGCACAAACATATTTTTCTTGTCTGGGTTGGTGTGTGATTGCCAGTGATGTCCAGAACTGCTACAAACCGGTTATATCTACCTATAAGTAGTATGACGGATTGACCTTGACTGTAATTTACGCGTTTGACTACTTTTAGTGTATCAGCAGTTCAGTTGTGTATATTTCAGTGCGGCAACTGGTGGTTGTAATTTTGTGTTCCGTGTAACACGTATAACTTTTGCTTGTTCAAAGATCAATATTACTCCGAAGAAACGTTCTAAAATAATCACTCGGAATGAACACACCTCTACGACTGTGAGAGATACAGCTACGGCAGTTGGTGTAAGCAAATCAAGTATTTCAAGAATTTTAAGAGCATTTTAAGTTTCCGGAACATCCTCTCTAAAAAGAGAAGGGAAATGTGGGCCCCAGCAGGAAAACTACTCCAAGAACTGATAAAATTCTAATTAAAAATTGCAAAACAAATCCAAGGAAGACAGACATAGACATTTGAACGGATTTATTAGAGTAAAGTGTTAAAGTGAACACCTCAGTTGCACGAAAAAGCTTCTGAAAGTTAGTCCTAAGGCACTAAGTTCGTGTATAAAACAACTTTTAACTCAGAAAATGATGGGTATGTAAATGTTTAACATGAGCCAAAAAACACTAATCATGGACTATTAACGACTAGAAAAAAGTAATTTTCAGTGATGGAACACATTTATTTGTAGAAGAATAGAAGTCATGTGATACAAAATGAAGGTGAAACTCTGTTACCAGATCATATCCAACATATTGTAAAACATCCTTCTGAAGAGTTTTTTTGGGAGGTTTTCACACAACAAATGTGGCACTGGAAATTTAGTTCCTCTTAAAGAGTGATGAGCTCTGTCAAATACATAGAAATATTAAGTGTTGGGATTGTTCAATTCATGATAACACGACGGAAACCCTTTTCCGGATTTTGCTCTTTTCTGGTTTATCTGCCCAAATTTTTTGCGAAAAAAAAATCAAGTGCTTGTTTCGCCTGGTAATTCACCAGATCTAAATCCTTTGAGAACTTATGGCATATTCTCAAGAATCGTTTAGCTAAGATTGTGACGGAGCTTTACTGCGTGTTCACACTAATCCTCTTGGGAATCTGGGGGGCTGCAAATTATTTCATATCAATCCTCTAAAAGAAGAAATGCGTTTGCAGATTGGTTTAGATATATAATGGAGCTTTAGTATTCGCGTAGTAGATTATAGAAGGAAGGAAGCTCAGATGCTGAACGCCGTGAGCTGTTGGTAAAATATTAAACATAGAAGCGTAATTATAGAATGGGCTTTAGCGTGTTAAAGAATTTAAGGCAGATAAAGATTCTGATAACTTCTCATAAAGATAAGGGGTTAGGATTCCAGGCGCTATTTACTTAGAACTTAGAAATACGTTATATCCCTCCTGATTGCATCCCTATAGTAAGACTTGCATTGTTTGGATCAAAATATTGGAATAATAATAAATTAGTTTGATTATGAATAACTTGAGTGATAAATCATTTCCACCTACAAATCTAGGTCGCGTAGACGAAGAGATGGTACCCCCGGGTCGGGAGGGGGGGTATCACAAGATGAATAGCATGACAACAGAACAGATGAAAAAATGTAGTTCCTCAATGATAAATCCAAGAACATGTGCGATACACTAGCAGAGTTAATGCCAAAACGTGTTCAAGGAATCATTTCTGCTGAAAGAGGACATACTTCGCACTAATATAGATTTTTCGATCCACTTAAGATATTTAATGATTAAAAGCTAAGGTTTTAGATAAAAATCGTTTTTTCCCCTTTGTCCCAACTAATTCGAACAGTATAGTATGTCGTTATACGAGGGGTCAGAAAGTAAAACTTTCACAATTCTTCTTTCCAAGGTTTAGCTACAACATTAGTGTCCAGTGCTGTATCAGGGGTAGTCGGCAACACTTGTATACAACATGTTGCTCGTCTTCCCTCTGTCTTTTAGACAGACCGTTTAAAAGGGGCTCCTTTTCGTCTGCTTTGGGGGGCAAGGTTTTCTTTTTTTTTTGTGGTTGTGATACCTTCGGGTCTGGGCCCTCCCTTCATTCCAATACCTTCAATGCGGTCGACCCTCAGTGTTTGACGTCAATGAAATGCCCGTTCTCCCGTCTTCACAGAAAGAAGTTCTTCCTTGTTTGAAGCGCTCCAATCATTCGTAGATATTTCTTCGCGAGAAGTTGTCACCATATTGCGCTTGGATGCGACTAGAAATTTCTGTTGGTCTCACACATGCCTCAACAAAAATCGAATCAATTTCCCCTGTTCGATCGATCAAAAATGGTTTGCGTCATGCCATGTTGAATGGTCTACTAACTCCAATGACTACGAGAGGAGAGGAGTGGCATATTGTAAAGAAGTGTTGCCGACTACCCCCTCATTCAGCACTGGATACTGGGGCTGTGCCCAAATTTTTAAAAAAACCAAAAACCCTTTCTTTTTCCTTTGTATTAATGTGTGCAACTTTTTTTACACTGCTGCCACCCCCAAAATTTAACACCAAAAAGGACCAAAAACTCACAAAATTTATTTTCAGATTTTTTTTTTACAAAAAATCAAAGATTAAAATTTCAGCCTCTTGTGACGTGTGGATGAGGACAAATCGTGTTTTGTTGCACCATAAAAGGCTATGGCCTTGCCAACCCTTCGTAGCATCAAAAAAGGGTTTTTTTGGGACAGCAGTTTTCAACTTCCTTTTTTAAAGTTGATCTCGTGTACAGCGGAAGGTCTATCCTGGGCCAGTCGTTGTACAAGCAGGGACCACAGGTTTTCGATTGGCGATAGATCGGTAAAACAAGCAGTCCAAGGAAGCTATTCAATCTGATGGATACTTAAGAACTCTTGAACATAGCGGGTCATGTGTGGTCGAGCATTATCCTGTTGGAATATGGCTGATGGCAAACGTTGAATGAATGGGAAGACCACAGGCTGTAACACCTCACACAAGTAGCGCTGGCTGTTTAGTGTACCGGCAATGAGTACTAGACGGGTGTGGCATGAAATCCAATACCCACAAACAAACCATGATGGTTAAGACCACTGTGGCGTGCATAACGCAAAAAATCAGCACCTCTCACCAGGGTTTCCCCAAAACTCAACCCGGGCCTTCGTGATTTAAAAGGCAAAAACGGAATTCTCATTAAAAAAATTTCGTTCAATTCCGGGTTATATCCGCCTTTTCTCCCCATTCCCAACCAAATGCTGTGGTTTAGTCTGGGAAAGCGTGAAATGGATACCTGGCAGTTTTTCCCCTCTGCTCGGTAGGCGGACACAGAATGATGCGTCAGGAATTTGTGTTTGGGTTTCCCGAATGTGACAGCGTGATCCATCACTGCATTCCAATCCCTTTTATAGGCGTGGTTCCCCAAGAAGGATCGACCCCTCGTTTCTTCCCATCCAGCTTGACAGATCGCATCACGGGGGCGGTTCGAAGGGGAAACCCTTTTGGCTACTATTCTTCCTTTTGAATTCCAAAAAATTGTCTAGGGGCTCGATTTCCATGATCTGGTTCAACAAAAACTCGTAAAAAATGGGGAATCTTTCTCCCCCTTTTATAGCGCTTGCGGGGGGCGCTACGGGCGCCCCTTTTGGCGCCGCTAAACGAAATGATTTCAGTTTTATCCCCAACGCATGATTAAATTTCCCCATGGTTTGTGTGCTTCCTTCCCGGGTGTTCATTTTTTTTATGGTGTATGAAGTTTATCTTTGGTATGTATTTCACATTTAGTTCTAACCATATATTCCAAATCATTCGAAAAGAATATAATCGCGAGTTTATTGATTACGTTACAAATTTTATCAGTACGACAGCTGTGACTAACCACATCGTTTGATTACACCTAAGCCTATGGTACGTAATAATGGGAGCTATGCGTGTCAAACTTGATTGAGCTTAAAGTACCTGTTTGGCATGTTGTGTAATTTAGAAAATTAAAATAAATCGTCATTTAATCCCGGTTTAAAATGAAGAATTATGTTACCAATAGTCCTTGCATATACTCTAATGTGGTGTTAATTAAATCAATTCATCCAGACATTACAGTAACAAGAGGAGTCTCTGAAGAGCAATAAATAAGATTTATTTTTGAGATCTTGCATTATAAAGTTCATTTAAGCTTCCATGATTTTGAATAAAGATTCAACGATTTTGAATACTATGTCCTTCATCTTCCATATATTTCTATTGAATTTGGGTCACAAGTCGTATTGGTTCTTTTCGAATATAATCCCACACACCAGTTTGTTTTTTCTTTTCCATAAATAAATGCTTTTTGGATGAAACAAATAGACAGAAATAATAGATAATGTATTACTCTTCGTTATGCTCTTTCTCAGACAGACAATGCTTAGAAATGGAAATTCAATTTCTCCTTATTTAACAAAAAACTAGAAAAATACTTCTGTTTCCAGACCAATATGTTATTCAAGCAGTTGAAGAATACAATACCATACGCTATAAAAAGTTTTCTTCTAAAAATAAATATCAATCGAATACTTTTTGCAAGGAAAAAGCTACACAAAGTCAATTTAAATTTATTAGATTATATCAAATAAAAAAGAAAGCAATTGCTTTTTTTTAAGAAATGAAGTTTTATTAACAAGCCTTTTTGGTAAGAATTTATTGGAATTTTAAAGGGAGAAAATTCATTATGATTTGCATGTTGGAGTAAGGAATTTATTGGTAAGACAGAATCAATGCAATCAAAAAATGGCTCTAGTAATCAAATTAAAATCCTGAGTAATGGAAAAAGATGATTCTTATATATTTAAATTTCTCTGCCTTTCTTTCTTTTTTTTTTTTTTTTTTGTTATTGGCTCACAATTTGGTTCTAATACAAAATAATATTTGACACTTTACAGGCAGAAATTCAGATAAGGAAAAGAAAATTAAGTAATTTACTTGTGGGAACAGAGATCAATAAATATCAAATATACGGGGAAAATTTTAGCAAGCACCGGTTGGGTGGCGTGGTTGGTTTGTCGCTGGCTTTCTGTAAAAAAGATTGCTGGTTCGACTCCGGTCCACGGGGCTGCGGTAGCTCAGTGGTCAAGGTATGGGATCATGGCAGGCATGTCATGAGTTAGAGCCCATACCACTAAAGACCAGCCGTGTAGGGCAGCGATGCACGTTAAATCTGTCGAGAGCTGAAACGTCCTCCGGTTGGTGTGGTAGTTAGGAGAGGGGGTGAAAGCTCAGGTGTCATCCAAGTCACTTGACCATATTTCAAAATTACGTGGTCCGTCGCCAAAAGCCCTCGTGTAGCTGAACAGTGCGACGTTAATATTCACTCACTCTCGACCCCGGCCCAAGTTGATGGATTTTCATGATGGTGAAAATCGACAGCAACCATGTCGTATGATATACGGCATGGAAAAGATCCCTTGAGTATCTATTTGGCTTGGATGCTCTCGGAAAAATTAAGTACCAGTGCAGGTTCGCATCATCAAGAGCTCAGGTGCCACCATTTGGGAGCAAACTGGGTGTCAAAACTGCTTGCGGTGATTGGTATCTGCCTTTATGGTGTCGCACTAAAAAGAGGTACCAGCTTCCGGGGAATGTACTAGGTCTGCAATGGTGAAATACCAATCGGCAGCCCATTAGAAATAAAAACTTTAGCAAGCAAATATAATTAAAGCAGCAAAATTTTTGGAACCCTTCTTGGACTCTTCAGTCAATTCTGTCCTGAAAACAAAAGATAGAAGATTGTGATGCCATCATAATGAACCAAAAACTGTTAATTAGTAGGATTTACGATTTATAGAAAAACATTTTTGTACTTTTAAATATTTACTTTGAATAAACACATTGACAACAATGTAACAAAGTTAAGCGAAAGGGCAAAAATTTTAATTTTTGCTCCATAGAAATTTAAGTTTAAGTTGGAAATTGGAATCTTTTAATAATTTTTCTTTCTGAAAGCTTAATTATTTTACTTTATTATCATAAACCGATGAAAGAAAGCACGGAAATTGGCATTGTTAGAACACTTCGGATTTTTTTGTTATTGAATTTTATAACACTTTAAAAACTAAATGGTTTCGAATTTTTAATCTAAATTGTAAATGCTTTAAATATATTTAAAAAGTTAATCTCTTTCATGTTGAAATTGCTTTAAAAACGCATGAATTATTATGGTTTGGTAGAAAATTCATCGTTATTAAAGATGCTTTGGGATGTGTAAAGGTAAAAATTAATGTTTTTAGTTAATTAAATTAATTGATTCAGTTAATTCAGCTTTTGATTAAAATCAGTGAAGGAAATATAATTGTGTTGGATCCCTTAAAAGAGCGGTTAAAATTTTCAAATAAATTGACTTTAAAAGAATTATTTAATCGGCTGATAATTTTTACAAAAGAAATTTTCAGGAGAATGAAAGTGAGGGCTACCCTTTTCCTGTAAAACTTCATTTGTTCCTTCAAACCCTCTATTTAATAGTTTCTCAGTTATCATATAATCCCATGCCTTTTATTATTCATCAACTGAAATATTTGTCGCAGCACAACAGTTGAATGTGTCTTCATAAAATGCTTTTTGAGAAATTAATTTATAAGTAACATAAATAAAAGTGTTTATCGTATCTACTCAATTTTCGTTAGAAATCAATTAATAAAAATTAAAATATTAAAAATTTTAATAACACTTAACAAAATTATTTATTAAAAAAACTCTTCTACACCAACTTTTATCATTTAAATGAATTGAACTTGTTATCAAGTTTACTCCGAAACGAAAAACATTTTCCAAGCTTTGACAAAAGTTCTTCAGTTCATCTTTAATTAAAATGTTTGCTGGGTGGTTTGCCATTTATAATGCTAGACAAATATTAAATGTAAAATGGAAATATTATCTAAAGTAATAAAAAAAAGAAATTCAAAATAACGATAATATTATGCAGTGTATCAATATCGTTTAAGCCAAAATATTTTACATTATCAAGGAAGACTTCGAAGATCGAAACACAAATGTCATTACTTGGGGAAATTTTTAACCCCTTTTTAAAAATCTGACCCCAAAACATTTTTTCGGCTCCGTTTTTTTATGAATAATGGTAATAAATTAATCAAAAAGTAAGTAAAAAGCTGAACTTTACTCTTTTGTTTTTCTCAAAAAAGAACTTTAAACTTGCATTATTATAGGATATTTTTTAAAATTACGTTCATTATTGCTGAAACAGACATGAAGAATTTTTTACTTTATACATAAAACTGAGTGCATCTATTCTAAATCGTTCATCATACTTATTATATACACCCCCTTTTATGTTTTAAATCATTTAAATTAAAAAAAATTGTTCATGCAATGTGTTAAGAAAAAATGCGTTAATCCCCTTTTTTATTTTTCTGATTTTTGTAAATTTTGATAAAATAAATAAATATTATTTTTAGTTATTAACAGAGATTTACTCGTTACTTCCTTTTGTCTATGACCTAGAAAAAAAATTTGCAAATATCAGAAAATATCAAAAAATGGATTTAATCGCATTAGCTTCTGAGCGGCTCATATATGAGTTTCCACTAGTGCAATATAACTTCTCTATTTAAGAGTCTTTTTAAGAAAACGTACATCTAATATACGTAATCGGGTTTTTTCAGTTGTTAAATGCAAACATACATCAAGCGTTGATCACCGCCTTAAGATGATTTAATTTTGTTGAAAGGATCTGTACAAGGTCTGTCGAAACTCTAAAATGATCCGTTTTACGGTGTAGTGACTATAAGCCGCAATTATAAAATATTACATGAAAATTATTTAATGCGAAGAGCCAGGAAATAATTCAGTAGTTGAAAAAAAATATAATTTCATATTTAAAAATTGATAATTTAATAGCATTAATTTATGCATCTTCAGATTTAAAATACAAAGTGAATTAAAATATGACCTAATTCGACATTTCTAAACTGTGGGGCGCTTCCTCCCCCCCCCCCCTAAGAGAGCGTGAGTATATCGAAAAATCGAAAACAAAAGATTATATAAAAAAATATATGTATTACTTTACTGAAAGGAAGCAAAACAAAGTACATTCTGAAAAATTAAAAAATAAAATACACTTTTACACTGTCATAATAAATTTATAAATAAAAAATCTGCACAACGGGTTTTTTAAATTTCAATAACTTGAAAAATTCAAAAATTTTCTTCCCCCCTCATTTTGCCCTGCATTGAATTCAAAAATTTTATACTTTTGATGCTAAGACTCAATAGCTTAAACCCTTTTTAAGTGTCACCCTATATAAATCCCCTGCCAAAATTTTTAATTTCCCAGGATATATATCGTCTTTCCGAAATACGAGCTTTTCTTGCTGCTTCCAAAAATTTCAAAGGCAAGTAATAAAAAGGCCCTTGACAATTTTTTCGGAGGATTTACTTATTTCAGTTTATTATTTTATTATTTTTTCTTCTTTTTTTTTTCCCTCTCATACACACGCGTGCCTCTGGAAACGGTTGGAAATGGAAACGAATCGCATAACAAGGCAGTTGTGTTTAAAAAAAACTTAAAATTATCAAGATAAATGTTAACGCGTTTGCATATAATTTTATATATGACAATCCCGTGGAGTCAGTGGTAATTATTAAACTTGTTCTTAACAGTATAGAGTTAAATTAATTATTAAATGCATTTGTGTAGGAATGATTCATTTATAAGTGTAACATATCAGTGTAAATGTGTATTTTATTTTTTATTATGTCAGAATGATTTTTTGTTTACTTTCAGTAAATTAATAATTTTTTAAAAATAATTTTTTTTTTGTTTTCGACCCAAGGTTTGCGCCCCCCTCTTAAATTATCACGCCCCCCCCAAAGGCGCCCCCACATTTGGGAAAAACCTTTTTATATTATTTCATAATTAATTTGACAGTACAAAATTAAGAATAAGTTTAATAATTACCAATCACCCTATGGGTATGTCATAAAATTATATACAAAATTTAATACTGATCTTGATTATTTGTAAGGCTTATAATTAAAGTCGCGTATTGTAGCTTTACATCAAAGATATTATTATTGAATCCAATACATTGTTATTGTATGGGGGTGAGGAGTGATGAAAATTAGATTTGAAAAGTGGGTCACAAGTATAAAAGTTTGAGAAGTACTGATCTAATTGCACAAATAAAAACCCTTTCCTGCCAAAATGTTCCTTTAAGCTGAATATTATAACAACAGTTTGAGAGCCTTTTTCTAGTTGTTTTTGCAGTTAAATTAAAAAAAAAACTATGAAAGATGTTTCTTTTTTATTCAAAAGGGAAAAAAAATACTTGTAATTTCTCAATGTTTTGATTAAGTATAAATTACGTATGTGTGTTCTCTGTATACATTTATATAAGAATTATGTATCGCGTTTTATGCTAGACCTTGTTGACACCACCTGTTTTTAGTCCTTCCAGTCAACTTCCCAGATTCCTTGGCATTTATTAAAATATGATGTTTAGATATAACAAAATTTAAGGCCGGGGTGGGTATTACGTCGATCGCGATCGACCGGTGGATTACCAAGATATTTTGGGGTGATCGCCTGAAGATTTTAGTAGTTAGTAATTATATACGGAAATATTCAAAATTGGCTGATGTACGCAGACTAAATCTTCTATTCACTATAACAAAAGCTAACTTTAGATGAAAACGTTTGATTTTTTTACGTATTTTGAATTGTTTGATAATAAATGCATCATTTGATATTATTATATTTGTGGCTATTATTATCAAGTTTGTATTTTGCGTTTTGCTTTAAATGCGGTTTTAAAATTGTTAGTTTTTTTATTTTAGTTCTGTAGGTAAGTAATATTCCGTATTTATTATTAATTTATTATAAATATTGTAGACCCCTTTTCCAACCTCCCCACACCTAAGATACTGGGCATTGAACACAAGAATTTTTCAAGGGGGTGGGAGAGTCGAGGGTCGAAAGCCTACCATTCTCGTAATGCGTATTCCCCAATACGCAGTCAAACATATTTTTTTTAATTTTGTAGAGAATTATCGGAAATAAAAAACAGTAAAAAATAAATTACTAAATAAATAATCACCATTAAATATAATAAAAGAAATATTATTAACAAATACTTAATTAAATTTTACGTGCTATATACATGGGGTTATAATCAATCGGCAAAAAAAAAATCGAGGGCGATGGGAGAGGGTTCGGATCAGTGACTTTGAGTGTGCCACTGACATCGGGTGGACCGCAACAGCTTGAAAAAATTTGAAGTAACCCGCACCCTGGACAAGTCTGCCCACCCCTGGTTTAAGGGATGTTTTAGTTAATGAAGGAAAAAATAAAATATGTATTCTAATTTTAAAAATTTATTGATAATGCATTTTATATAGTGTGATTAAAATAAGTGGTGTCTCTCTTACAGGCATGTAAATAACGTTCTGCTTAAAATTTCTTTCGAAAGTAAACAACCAGTCAAAAGGTTATAGAATTAATTAAGGATCTTTGAGAATATTTATATAGTACAATTTTATCTGGCCAGGGACGTTTTAAGGCATGGGCCCAGGGCCTCGCCACTATAGGGACCTCGTCTCATTCTCAATTTAGTCTTAATGAGATTATGATCTGAATAATTTCAATGGTCTAATGCAGTGTTTCTCAAACTGTGGGGCGCGCCCCCCTAAGGCGGCATGATAACCCTACAAGGGGGGCGCGAGCATGTCGAATATAAAAGAGAGATTATTTAAAAATTACGAAATTACTAAAAAGGAAACAAAACAAAATATGTTCTGACAGAATAAAAAATAAAATACACATATTTACTCTGATATACTATATTTATAAATGCATCACATGAGGGCACAATATATTTGATACTAAGTATCAATACTAAGTTAAGAACAAGTTTAATAATTACTAGTGATTCTTCCACTGAGCTTATCATATACAAAATTTAATATTTATTTGGATAGTTTACACGGTTTTTAATTTAGATCGTATTGTAGCTTTAGCGTTAAAGTGCATTATTATTGCATTCAATGCATTGTTACGCCCGTATTCACCGCTAACCTAACCCAGCGATGAAACTTGGAGTTAAGTAACCGGCAATCAAGTTAAAATTATCCCCAGGTTAGAACTTCAATTCACCACTGTTTTTCAACCTCCAGTTACTTGACTCTGCGTTTCTTAACCTGCGCTTACTGGTCGATTCCCATTGGTCGAAATAAGCCCCGTGACTTCCGGCTTTCTATATTCGCCTCATGCCAGCTTGTTTTTTACCTCGCGTATCGCTAACTTTTTAATATGAATGCCAACAGAGTTTATTTTACGCAATATGAAAAAGAATTGGTGTTGGCTTTGAAAAAGCCGCACTTACACATAATAGAATGCCGGGAAACAAATGCTGTTAGTAGCATAAAAAAAAATGAAGCGTATATTGAAATAACGCGGCAATACAATGACACTGACGGAGTGGTGAATCCGCGGACATCACAACAGATCCGTCAGTGTTATTTAAATTTAAAAAAGAAAATGAGCAAAAAAAGTAGTGTTTTGCTCTCTAATTTATCTTCAATTAGCAGAGTCAATTCTTCGACACTTTCTTTTGTCAGTCGGAATCTTCTCTGAAACTCGTAATCGTCCAATTCCTCGAACAAATTACTTCTTTTAACTACTTTTCTGGTTTCCAGTCTTTCTAAAAAATCTAACTGAGGTACAGTGGAAACTTTCTGAATGGTATTCATCGTAAACTAAAAATCTATCCTAACTCAAACTACTTCCAAAACTTGCACGAAAACGTAAACACTCGAAAAATCGCTTACTGCGCGTGTGCGGTGAAAACTAACCCGGCTGTAGCTCTGGGTCAGGATTTTTCAACCTGAGCCGGCGCTAAGTTATTAACTTGCGATGGTGAATAACGTTTTCGGCGAAACCCAGGTTTCCCTCCTCTAACTGGAGGTTAGGTTAGCGGTGAATACGGGCGTTATTGTATGGGGGGCGCGGTGAAAATTATGTTTGAAAATTGGGTCGCCAATACTGGAAGTTTGAGAAACACTGGTCTAATGTTTTTTTCGGTTGTATTATAAGAAAAACTGTAAATTTCAGACTATATGTCAACGGGCTATATGGGATGACCGTGATCTATGTATAGGCCTAGGCCTACCACCATACACCATCATTACTCATTCAGTCAAAAAGCGGTAGTGTGTCAAGCCGGTCTGTGAGATTGTAAGTCACACACATTTATTTGCTCCAGGTTATTTTTTGTACGAATATTTGACATCGTATGCTATGTACTGTCTACTTTTATGGATCATAAGTGTTGGCTACATTTGTGCAGGGTTCCAGGGCCAGTCTTAAGACGTCCCTGTATCTGGCTATTATCAATATGGTTTCATTTGGCATGATCAATACAACATCGATAGAGATTAGCTCACGTTCATAGACACCTATATAGTACTACCTGGTATCAGTTAAATAGATATATCTTTAGAAAAAGACGATACATTTTATCTGCATTATCTTTTATAGACAGTGAGTTTAGTAAAAAAAAAGTATGCGTTGTTTTCCATTTTCATGTGAGTATTGAGGAAATTAATCTTTAAATACAGGGTATCCCTTAGTTAGTTGAAGACCTGGCCTAATGTCACAAAACAAATGACTCAAATTTTTAAAACTTTGAAACTCGGTTTCTTTTTTTAATTCTGGGATGCGTTAGAAAAATATTTGAGTTACATTAATTTTACGTATATCCCCACATACTTCATAACTCACAGTCCGCTTCCGTTAACGGCAACAGTCTATTATGTTGATAAATGAGGATAGAATGAATAATTCGAATTCTTAGCATGGCGCCAAGATGGTTGTGGTGGACAATATTTTCCACTCTTTTAAACCTACTCTCGTTACAAGTTTTCCTGAATTTTTTCTTTTATTCCATCCAATCAACTCGATGTCGTTCATTAAACCGAGAAAGGAACATGCCAATATTTCCTCAAGCAAATAATGACAAACTGTTCGAAAGTAGTTTCAAATCCTTTTTGCACCCATTTCACCCTCGCAAAATTTTTTTTCTCCCTTTCAGTGTTTTGGTGACTTTGTCTTGATTTTACGACCAAAGCAATTTGTCGAAATCACTATTGACGCAAAAAAGAAGATGAAAAGTTCGACAGTATATCAAATTCGGAGCGATTTCTCAGCTCTATAAGACGTCGCGGTCCATATTTTTACGACTGTCTTCTCGACGAATCAGAACACTCGTTTCGATTTTTGGCGCCAGCTTAGACAAAGAGAATCTCAGACACGCATGGTAGATCTTAATCATATGCTAACAAGTTACTACTAACAAGATTCTTTTTTTTTTTTTTTTTTTTTGGTTCGTGTTCTTATTTTCTTCTGATGAGAGAACCTGTCGTTCTTTTTAAAGAGCTTTAAGAAGTAGACTCCTTTCTTGAATTGCAATCGTAAGAGAGCTTCTTTCATAAACTCAACTTTTGAATCCTCGATGTTATGTAAAAATCTCTTTATATTAAGGTAAAATATCGCAGGAGAAATTGAGTCATTATGCATTTTATTTCTGTAATGGCAAGACATAAATAAATAAATTTGAGCTTTAAAAGTACTCAGAAATAATTACGTGTTTTAAAGTATATTAAGAATTTTCTGAATAAAAGAGAGATAAGAGTAAAAAGGAAAGAGGAATTTCAGAATACTAAAGTACTCTCAACCTTAAACATATTTATTTATCATCTTTATTTTATTTTTATTCAGAAATTACGTTCGTTAGTGTATTATACATGACGCCGACTGGGTGGCATGGTTGGTTTGTCGCTGGCCTTCTACACCTAAGGTGGTGGGTGAAAGTGGAATGAAAGTGGATTTTCATGATGTAGGAAATCGACAGCGGCCGTGACGTATGATTTTACGGCAAGTAAAAGAACCTGAAGTGTCATTTTGGCTTGGGTGCTCTCAGCAAAATTAAATTCTATCATGGGTTCGCATCGTCAGAGCTCAGGTGCCTCCCTCTGGGTGGAAACAGGGAGTCAAAATTACTAGCGGTGACTGGTATCCGCCTATATGGTGCCGAACTAAAAAGAGATACCAACTTCCGGAGAATGTACTAGGTTTGCAATGGTAAGACATCAATCTGCAGCCCATTAGAAGTAAAAAAATGTATACCACGGTTGGGGCATAAGTCATGGCAACTATTTTTTTCTTGTAGATATGTGAATGGATCACAAACTTATATGTGTCGTGTGGAAGTTCTGCAGGCATAGAGTGTATGCAGAACAAAAGGTGGCTCTGTGATAGCTGGTAGTAGCGCAGGGAGAGCAGTGAAATCAGTCAGTTGGTGAGTGTCGTGTGAGATGGAAGTAACCCATGTTGAGCAACGTGCTTACATCAAAATAGCACAGTATTACAGGGACTTCCTGGTGCGACAGGTACGATGTAGCATTCGGGATAAACGTCCGGATCTTGTGGACAGTGCAATATTCTTGCACGACAATGCAAGACCACATAAAGCGAAGTGTGTACGGCAGCGGCAGCTACTCTGACGTTGGGGAAGGGAAGAATTGGAGCACCCGCCGTACTCTCCCGACATTTCTCCTTGGGATTCTGATCTCATTACCAAGATTACGGAATCAATACGTGGTAGGTGGTTTTCAATACGAGAGGACATTGCTAATGCTGTTCCAACAGGTGACCCGATTCACATATGGTGCGGCAAATGCTGAGGCTGATGGTATTCAGCACCTCCCACATCGTTGGCAGCGTGTGGTGACAGTAGCAGGGGCCCATTGAGGGTCTTTAGGCCCAGATTTGTCGTGTCAACTTTATGTGTACTGTATTGTCATTCTTTTGCACAGTGCTATTCATTGTCCCCACATGTAGTTAACACCTTGTTCTTTTGTCTTTATATGTCACATTTTCCAACCTGACTGGTATCTTCAAGAAAAAAATAGTTGCCATGATTTTTGCCCCAACCCTCGTATATATTATAAATGCTAGTGTATATATATAGATATTCGATACATGAGCAAACTCCCATTGATCAATAAAGTTGGCATAATTGCAGCCAATTGAAATACGTTATTGATGGAATATGGCATCATTTGGAAATATTATCCAAGAAAAAACAATTTCCAAGAAAAAACTCCCGGACACATAGAATTCTTTTTTAAAAAGCATGAAAAACATAACGGCATTTTGAACAAACATGATTTTTATTTACAAAAGTAATCAGATCTCTTTCAGTTTTCAATGAAAGGATTTTTTTAACTCTACTAAAAACTAGAATAAATTTATTTCTGCTTTTTTCAATCCTTTCTTGTGATACTTTGTAAATATCGAATTAACTTCAATCTTTTTTTTAAATATTTTTAGAATGGATGTACAATGCTCTGTTCTTGCTGATAATATAGGAATTCTCATACTATAGCAACCTTAAATGTAAGCAAACAACCTCTTCGAAAGGGGTATACGAGTACATCAAAAGTTCTGAAAAAGGTAATGCTGGAATAATTTATTCGAAAAATAAATTATAGATTAAAAAACTAAAATAAACACGCTTTTATGGTAAATCGAACTAAAAAGTAAAAGTATAATTCATATATAAAATAAATGATTAACGAGAAAATTAATGTCATTGTGGTAAAAACGTGGGATGTGCTTTGTACTAAATTTTTACACTAACTCAGCATTTCGGAATAGAATAAGAAATTATAACAATTGACATAGACTACGCTTTTACCCCGATGACATTAATTTTCTCGTAAATCATTTTATTCTTATATTAAAATTTTTTTTTACTTTTAGTTCAATTAACCATAAAAGTGTGTTTTTTAGTTTTTTTAAACTATAAATTATTTTTCATTTTTTTAAGTTTTATCTACAGTAAAAGTAAGTAATTTTAGTTTTTTAAACTATCATTTATTCCTACACTTTTTTTTAATGTGTGGCCCATGACCAAAAAAGTTTATCCATCCCTGAGATAGAACAAATTATTTTTTTTTTCACACTCACTAGTCTTTCTTTTTTATTTCCATTTTCAGAAAGATTGGACAATTGTTTATATTATGATAAGAAATTGCTGACGCAAGAGAACGTTTTCGCTTTTAGGGTTACTATTAATCTTTAATCACCAAATCTGGAAATCGGATCTGTAAATAGTGTACAGAATTAGTCGCCAAATCTAGCAATGGCAATGGAATTAATCGCTAAATCTGGAAATGGTATAATGAATAAGTCGTCAAATCTCGAAATCGTTATTCCTGATTATCCTGATCAGGACAATGGAACAAAATTATGAAATTATTGTATTGTCATCAGTCCTTCACAAGTGTGCAAAATTTCGAAGTAATCTGACATTTTAAAGTAAAAAAAATCGAGTTCAAAGATTCCGTTACATACAAGTGAAACTTATTAAAGCATGTTAAAAAAAGTTCACTACAAAATTAATCCCGAAAAACAATATTAGAAACTCTTTAAAACCAAGTTTACTTTATTTCTGGGATCACACGGCCTCAGTGAAATTACTTTTTATTTACAAATAGTTATCCAAGATTGACACATATTCTATTGTATCTATAAAATATAAACTTTTCCCCTTAAGTTAACATATGCTGGATATCGTAGACTAGTTAATCTCCTATCACTGATCTTCCCGCTGCCCAGCAGCCTTTCCCATTTCTGCCCTTGCTGACTCCTCGTCACTTTCCAATAAGTCTTTTTAAGGGGTTCACTCATGTGACGGCCTGTTTTTTAAACATTTTTTGGGTTTTTTTTTTTACCGGTAAAAGGATAGAACTTTAATTTTTTTATCATTTATTTATATGTATTTTAAGAGTATGTATAAAATCTTTAAAAAATATCCAATAGAACGTGATTTATAGCGCTCTGAACATACCCGCCTCGGAAAGAAAATGGACGCTCACTTCCGCCACAATTCCAGCTGATTGGTTTATCTGAATAAAAATGGCGTTTTAAGCTATAAGCTTAAATGTACAGAATGAACTCTATACTCAATAGAAAATATCAAAAATTGGAATTTTGGTAGACCTCTGAAGAAAAGATTTCGAATTTTTTTATTATGTTTTTGTTATAAAAAAATAGAAATATTTTGAACTGTTGAATGTTCGTAGTTCATTTGGTGCGTATACATATGCTGAGTCTACCCTAAAAATTTGAAGTCATTTGGTCAAACCGTTCTTGGGATATGATGGAGGAAAGTTTGAAAAACACAGTTTTGAGAAAAACAGCTTGTGAACAGCTGCTCTTCTAACACCTGATTTTTATAACGATTTCGAATTTTAAAAAATCCCTTTACCACCGTATTCTAGATATGTTAGGGAAACAATATATTAAAAAAATTTGTTTTGATTTTTTTGAACCCACCACATAGGTTTTACACCTTAAACCGCCTAGGTGGACCTCTCTCATCCCCCTACAATAACTGATTGGTTGGAACATGGATCTGTACCGGCACCTCAAACTCTGGTGAAAGTTACAGTAGTAATAAAAATATATAATGTTTAGGCTTGTTTTCAAACAGTAGAAATTAAAAGATAAAAAAGGCTTTATTGCATTGGTCTTCAAACGTTTTCGACTCATGGAACCCTTTAGTGCTATATAATGCTTTTGAGGCCCATTCCACACACTCTTAGAAGAATATATCTTAATCTAATAATTAGAATGGATCGACGTGTTATAAATACTTCATTAAAAGACCATTTTTTTAAAAATGTATTGTGATTGTTATTAACAATTTTTAATATTTACTTATGAATAATTTTAATTTATGATACGAGCATCATAAACCTATGCATTATATTTAGTAACTGGGATGTTTACTTTTTTTTCTTCGAAGTCTATCGAAATTATATGCAGTTTCATTTCAGATTCCACGCGTTTAATTTGAAATTACATTTTCTTTTTGAAGCCCCTACTTCAATAAATATTTTTCTCATAACATACATTGTTCTGAGTGGCAATTAAAATGTGTATGAGAAATAATGCGTATTCTGCATGAAATTTCACCCAAAAATTTAGGGGAGCTGTTCTTCCTTAAAATTACATTTTAACGTCGAATCTACTAAAATGTTGTTCCCTTTCCTTCATTCTAGGTATTTTTCCCCAAATAGAAAAAGGTGCCTTTTCTCTTGGAAAACAATTTAGTTTTGAAAAACATTGCACGAACGAGTATAAAATTATTTCGTGGGACCTGGGATAGTAAACAATTCAATATTCACAATTTAGTAGGTAGTACATATAAAGAAAAGACGTTTTAATATTAATTTAGAATATTATATTTAAAGTTTAAACGTATTACAAAATAAAATGATAATAGGTATAAGTAAAATTTTCAGTTTATTTTATGACCTGCATGAGCTTTAGATACTCGTAGTTATACAAACTGCATAGAGAAGGGGAATCCTTTTGCATAGCAATTTATACTTTTCTTTTTGATTTTTATTGTGACTCGTGGAACCCTTGGGTGTGCCTCGTGGAACTATAACGCCCGTATTCACCGCTAACCTAACCCAGCGATGAAACTTGGAGTTAAGTAACCGGCAATCAAGTTAAAATTATCCCCAGGTTGGGAACTCAATTCACCACGTTTTTCAACCCCAGTTACGACTCTCGCTTTTAACCGCATTTTGGTCGATTCCCATTGGTCGAAATAAAACCCCGGGCTTCCGGCTTTTTTATATTCGCCCACCCGCTTGTTTTTTCCCCCGCGTACGCTAACTTTTTTAAAATGAATGCCAACAGATTTTTTTTTACGCAATATGAAAAGAATTGGTGTTGGCTTTGAAAAACCGCACTTACACATAATAGAATGCCGGGAAACAAATGCGTTGTAGCATAAAAATGAAGCGTTTTTGAAATAACGCGGATATAAAGACACTGACGGAGTGGTGAATCCGCGGGCATCACAACAGATCCGTCGGTTATTTAAATTTAAAAGAAAATGAGCAAAAAAGTAGTGTTTTTTTCCCCTAATTTATCTTCAAAGCAGAAATTTTCCCCCACCCTTTTTCAGTGGGAATTTTCTTTAAACTCGTAATCGTCCAACCTCGAACAAATTACTTTTTTAACTACTTTTCTGGTTTGTCTTTCTAAAAATCTAACTGAGGGAATGGAAACTTTCTGAATGGATTCATCGTAAAAAAAAATCTATCCAACTCAAACTACTTCCCAAACTTGCACGAAAAAAGTAAACACTGAAAAATCGCTTACGCGGTGTGGGTGAAAACTAACCCGGCTGTGCTCTGGGTCAGGGTTTTTTAACCTGAGCCGGCGCTGTTTTTAACCCATGGTGAATAACGTTTTTGGCGAAACCCAGGTTTTCCTCTAACTGGAGGGTTAGGTTAGCGGTGAATACGGGCGTAAGGCTCCGTTGAACACAGTTTGAAGACCGCTGCCTTATTGTAACGATTGGTACTGGAATTCAGTTTATGAACGTCCCAGTTATAATAGATAAATAGGTCAATGGACGACTGTATATCATTATGCAAAATGGAAAAACAGATTAAGTTTTTGAGTTCAATTAATAAAAAGAAAGTTAAAATCGGAATTGTGTAACCGGAATGCTATTTTTTATTGTTTATAGTTTCAAATTTTTAAAAAGATTCCACTATTTTTAAAAAAAAAAATTTAATTTAAAAGCAAATGTGCAAAATTGAAGTTGAATTCCTCTTTTAAATAGTTTGTGAGAAACTTTCCAAAATGTTAGAAAGGAATATGTACGAGAACATTTTGGATCACAGAATTAATTTATTTCTTTGAAAAGTAATTGGTACCTTCTCGCAGTTTTCAGTTATTTAGTTAAATACAGTAAAACCTGTTTTCGTGCGATAGATAGAGACCACATAAGAAAAACCCACAAAAAAATATGGAAATTTCATTCACGTACTTACAGGTAACACACACTTTTTACAGTGTACTACGGACGTCAATTATTTACGAAACACATGAGAAAGTGCTTCCAAATAAAATAAATAATTCCAAATAAAATAAATAATAATAAATTACACTTGGAAACGTTTAACTTCTCATTGTATACATGGAGAAGTTTTCAAAATGCACATACATAATTTACTGCTACTCGTCGTTATCCAAAACATGCATCTTCCTGTGATGAATTGGGTTTAGGATAGGTAATCGGGGAAATTTTACGTGCCGCATAACATGCGGGCGGGCCCCGCCGATTTTCTGCATCTTGATCCCGCAACCATAGGCGTACAAGGCCAGCGATAAAACAACTACGCCACCTAGCCGGCATAATAGTAATAGAGAGAGTTAACACTTATTAATGAACACTCTGAGTATAACGAAAGCAAATGAGTAAATTTGAAGGGCTATAAATATAAAAATATATATAATAATAGCTGAGATCTTGGATAAAATTGATGCATTGGTCTCATTTAAAACTTAAATGTAAAAAAATAAAGGTGATGTGTTCAGTTGTTTATTTTATTATTGTTGATTTTGATATTTGAATTCATTTTACCTGAACTCTTGAAATGTTATATATTCTTTTTAAAAGTTTTTAATTAATAAATAAATTTTATATTATTATTTTACGTATAAAAATTAGTTACGTTTTTGACATTTTATTGCCATGTTAATTATTTTGTATTAGCAAGAAAACATTAAACAGAATTTTTTCAATAATTTGTTCTTTCTTTTTTTTTTTTTTTTTTTCCTTCTTTTTCACATGTCTATTTTATTGTGTAATACATTTTCCAATCATCTTCCGAATATTTGAATATTCTATAAATTTAATGATTAATCTTTCATAATTAGCAACCACAATTTTCTCCAATCATAGTCTTGGTTAATCTTAAAAATTTCAAATACGTTTCTATTATACACCTCGTGCAATCTATATTGTAAGTCATGTAGTTTTTTTTTTTTTAGATTTACTATTATTTTTTTATCTTAAACTGCAACACATGCTACAATAGTTATCCTGAAACAGTTTTATAAAAGGAAAGTGTTGTCTTTTTCCGGAATTCCTTAGTATCATATGTTAAATTAATGCAACAAGTGAGCTTTTTTTTGGATGTATATATTAAGGTATCCGACTGCGTTCGGAACCGTGACTTAAAAGCAAATGGAATTTTTGATATTTAGTGCACTTAGATTGAATAATGTATAAAATTGTTTTAAGGACATTTTGATAAAAAAATTTTTTAAATTTAAATATTTGGAAAAAATGAACTTTAGAATAACCTTTTTTTCAAAATGTTTTTTATGAAAAATGTTTTATTATAATAATAGGCCTATAAAAGCTCAGCCCCTTTGTACAGGTTCAACTGGGAATTTTGAAAATTACATTATTTTCAGAGTTACAAACCATTTGAAAATTATCGTTTTTTTTTTTAAAATTTCTCCCCTCTATTGTGTGTGTCGTATAACATTGATAAACCAACTTCTAAGTTATATATTTTAACAATTCTAGTTGAGTTTCTGTACAGAGATCTGAGCTATATACAGGCAAAATATTATTTTAATAGAAGCACTTTTCACAAAAGGAGAATATTTTGAAAATGGGTCATTCTATGTTCATTTTTTGTCAAAATATTGTACTTAAATAATTTTTTTTTGTAATAATATTCTTAAAACAATTTCATATACATATTCTAATCTAAGTGACACTAAATATCATAAATATTATCCATTTATACGCTTTTTCAAAATCACGGTTCCGAACGTAATCGGGTATCTTAAGTTCAATATCTTCGTAGTATTTCAATAGAAGTACAATCGGACCTCTATATAACGAAGTCGCTAAATTTCGGAAGAAAGTTCGTTATATGGAAAACTCGTTACATAGAGGTTCAAATTTTTATATACTTTATAAGCCACATAAAACAAATTTTAAATTCATAAACACTATATATTAAAAAATTATCCACGCACCTTTTTAAAAATTAATATATATTTATTTTATATATCTTACCCATCAAAAAATAAAGAAAGAAAAACTGCAAGGAAAATAAGAAAAAAGAATGTTGAAGTATACACTGTATTTTCAATATTAAGAAAATAATTTTATATTAAATTAACTAATTTTATAAGGACATTTTTTCAATTTAAAGTGTACAAGTAATATTAAACATATATTATTTTATAACTAGAACATTGTGGAACACGGGACAACTGCACTGAGGGTGAAAGGTGAATACCGAAGATGTTTTAGGAACTGGACGGGGGGGTTTAGGGTTTCCCCTTTTTGGAGAAAGTCCAGAACCTTTTTGGGGGAGAGGATCTAAAAACTACTTCAAGATTTATGACCACCATAAAATGTGTCTTAAAAAGAAAAATAACAAAAAAATTTTCGGAAATATTTAAAAAAATAGGGAGGAAAATGTTAAATAAAAAAAAGAAGAAGTTCGGGTTTAAAAAAAAAAATGATTTCGTGTAGAGAGGTTATTTTACAAAGAAAATGTGAAATGTTCAAGGATCCAGTAATAAGTTTACCATATAGAAAAATTCACAATATAGAGGTTCGTTATATAGAGTTTCGATTATATTTTATATCCTCTTGGGGAAAGAAAGCGTAGGCAGAAGTATCGTGAAGTTTACACCAAGATGAAAAACACACAATAAAAACATTTCTTCTTGAAAAATATTCTGAAATTGGTTCAATATAAATAGAATTCTTTAGAAATTAGTTAACATGTTTCGTAAATTCTGTAAAAATCAAATAGCTGTTACAAAAGATTCCGTGCAGTTATTCTGTATTTTTCAAAGTAAAAACTAAAGAAAGAGTAGCTACTCCTTATAATAGACTCGAATTTCGATTCGAAGCAAATTGATAAATATTGCTTAAAGTATTTTTTATCGATCTTTTAATTTGAGAAAAGAATGTATTTGCGTGGGCGTTTTTGCAAATAATTGAGATTGGAATTCTTCTACGTCAAATTTGTCTGTAAAATAACAAAACAAAATAAAGAATTTCAGAACTATAACTGTTCTTAAGCAATAATATTAATAATTTATTTCGATATATAGCTGTAGAAATAATAAATGTTACATTTTTTAAAAATATTTACATATTGTTTTTTGGGCACTTTCAATAAAATAATATTTAAATAATTTATATTACAACAAAGCTTGTTTAACACATTTTCCAAGACTTACTTTTATTTTAAGAACAATTTAATCACTTTAAAAGCCAATTTAATTTTATTCAAAGAAATTAAACTTTAAAATTAAAAAAATTATACGGGGGTTGGTACATGTCAAAATTTTTTTTTGTATTTTGTGAACGGACCCCGTATATGTATCGTGGTTTTGTAGGATTTTGGTATAAAACATCAGATAGCTCTTGAAATCTGGTAGTAGCTCAGGGGGGGCTGTGAAATCAGTCAGTTGATGAGTGTCATGCGGGGAAAGTCCAGTGTTTAAACGTTCTTACATCAAAATAGCCGTTCTTGAGGGAAAAAGCGATGGGAAAACACAGTGAATTAGTGGAAGCCTTTTAAATAAGCTTTACCCCCACCATAAGTAGCACGGGGGGGTACTGTCTTCCCTTCTCTTGCACCGGTAAGACCATATTTTTCCCCGTATATATATACACCGCAATAAATTATGTGTTACGATACTTCAGTGTATTCATTGTCCACACATGTTGTTAACACCTTGAACTTTTGTCTGTTTTGTCACAATCCAACCGGACTGGTATCTTCAAGAAAAAAAAATAGTTGCCATGACTTTTGCCCCAGCCCTCGTATAAGAAAGAGATAAAGAATAAATATAACGAAGATTGTAATAGTGCATAAAATAAACCTTCACTACGAGATTGGATTCAATAGTTCCCAGACTGAGCCTATAACTTCAAAAATATTACCTATTAAATAGCTGAAACACATCCACTTTTGAAATAAGACCTTCAAAAAAAATATATTTTGCTTTTCGCTTGTAACATAAAATTTCTGGAATCCATTTTTAAATATGCCCTTAAAGTCAAATTGCGATACACTTTTAATTTCATCTGCAAATTGGAATCGATGACCCTGAAAGCGGCGTGCCAGTTCTGGAAATATTCTGAAGTCTCAGGAGGGCGAAATCAGAGGAGTATGGAGGATGTGGTAAAACAGTTGTTTTCGTTTTCGTCCCGTCATTGTTTGGTGCCTGTTCTTTCGTAACACAGCAGAAACGCTTTCGATGTTTTCAGCGGTGCGGGAAGTCAGCGGACGTCCAGAGTGTTCATATTCTTCGATGCTTTCCTTGCTTTGAATCGTCGATGCCACACGGTGGGAACACGTTAAAACAGTGCTTCTCAAACTTTCAATACTGCCGACCCAATATTCAAATTAAATTTTTCATCGCGTCCTTCCATACAATAACAATGTAGAATGTAATGTAAAAGCTTTCACCAAAAAAAAGGAAAAAATCAATTATAAACCACCCCAAATTATCAAGATAAGTATTAAATTATATATATATATTATTACTTTCAAGTAATAGGTTTTTAAATTCTTTTTTATAAGTAAAGATATTCTAAATATAATTTTTTTTTTCTTTTGGGGAAAAGAAAAAATTAGAAGTTTTGTTTTTTTCTAATTTTTAAAATTGGGAAAATAAAATTAAAGTAAATGTATTTTATTATGTCAGAATGTATTTGTTTTGCTTTCTTTTAAGTAATTTTTATAATTTTTTAAAATAACTTTTATTCTCGACTTTTGATATTCTGCGCCCCTAGTAAGTTATCATTTTCCCTAGGGGTCGCGCCCCCAGTTTGAGAAAACACTGCGTTGGCTTTCGTCAAATCATGAATGCCTCTAAATGATACGACTGTCAATACTACCACGTACTGTGCTCCATTGCATGAACTTAGAAAAAATATGAAGAACCGCTGACGCGTGACGTGGTTATCATCTTGCATGATAATGCTCGTCCTCATGTGGCTGTAGTGTGACAAACACGGTTGCGGCAATTCCTCAGGAACGCTCTTAAAGATTCCCATTACAGCCTGGATCTGTCTCTATGTGAATACTTCCTTTTTAGTGCACTCAAGAAAGCTTTGAAAGGACGGCAATTCCCCACGATAATGAAGTCCAAGCTGCTGTTGAAAATTGCTTCCAACAACATTGGAGCTACTTCACCCAGAATATCCATCATGTCGTGGACTGCTGGGACACTTGTTTAAACCTACAAGAGGTGACTTTGTATAGCCTATCTGTTTCATTTGTATTACCCTTTCCTTTATTAATAGCATTAAACCATTTATCAAACCAACTGTAATACATTTGGGCGACCCTAATACATAAAATTAATTTTATAAATAAATTTTGTAGAAATTTTAAATAAACACGAGTACTTTTAACATTTTTTTTAACCATCCGAAGTGACATATTTCTCTCTCTGTTATTTTATAACAACTTTTCAACAAAAAATCAACTTATATAAATCCAGATTATACATCTCTTCTTGAGAGATTTTTCAGTTGTAGAGTGGCAGGAAAAATATGAAATGCTTCAAAAATATATGAAACATCCACAGATTTTTTTTTTCACTATTACTTGGCCTCGACCTGTAAAGCAATCAAATTACAACATATCCCTCCTAAACTTTACTTTCTTCAAGGAAACTTGATAAAAATAACTTCTCGAAATATGATGCAAAAAGATGGCTCAAATTCCATTTGCGATATTTTTTAATTTTTGTCTTCAGAGAAAAGTCTAGTCTGCAAAATAAATATATTTAACTGAAACTGTTAATGGTGAAAATAACCGGAAGGGGGTTTAATATGTAAAAGGATTACAGAATATCATCTTTTAATGTATTTCAAATCGATAAAAATTGGCTTTAAGCAAATCAATAAACGGTAAAGTTTCTCAGAATCTTTAAGATTATATTGTTTTTCTAAGATTTCTCTTTTAGCGTTTATGATTATTAATGAAGTATCAATAGTCAGTTCAAAAAGTTTTTTTTCACATGTTTCAAAATTCTTCAGAGAAATAAATTAAATCAATACCATTTTGCACCATCTTTTGAGTGTTTTGATGGGAAAAATTTTATTTTCTCTTGAAAGTGGCTAACATAAACACGAAACATGTTCGACATATTTCGTTGTTATGCCTGCATATGCATAATTGAAAGTAAATCAGCAACTCATACTGTGAGGTATTCACCCGTGGGTGATGCCTTACTTCTAAGTTATCTTCGTGACCTAGGTGTGTGGGAGTGAATGAAGAACCAGGCGTTGTCATGATCTTAATATATCTTTATTAAGATCTTAACTTAAACACTATACAAAGATAATAGTTATATTTAAACTTAGAGGATTTGAGGTGAGAAAACACGCAATACGTATTCCAAATAAGCGCGACTTTAATCACTATATTCCCGCCTATTCCTAATCTCAACGTATACACAGTTCCTAATCGATAACAGAATTATCCTACCTTAATCTCTTGGTTAACAACAATTCTCTCGGATCCTAAATACCTTTTCTTGATCTCGCGTGGAATAGTATCCACCTTGACTTGATCGATCTGTCACGTATAGTTTCACACTCGAATAACGGCTTACTTCTCTTCCTTCAGTTCACGAGCTTAAACTCAAACTAGCATAATCACTTCCCAATAGGTCATACGCTTACGTTAAACTTCTGCTATTTAAAAGGTTCCTAATTTGCATACTCACGCTTCGCTTCTAGATTTGGTTGGAAAGAATTTGCCTTTTTCGGCCCCAAAGAATCCAAGAGGAGTTTTTAGTTGAAAACGCGATGAACCCGTCACAATACCACAGATTATCCCTACGGGAGGGAATTTTAAGCCCATCTTCTCAATCCGATGGGGATTTCAAATAATTGAGAACGTAGTAATGAAATACTTCATTTGGAACAGTGGCAAAGATAATTTTTATATCGATTCGTTTTTATTTGATCCATTGATGTATGCTATCGTCTGATTTTGTATTAGGATTGGAATTATTCGATATATTTGTTAAGTGGACAGAAATAATGAAAAGGTCAACTATATATATGGTGAACCTGCATAGATTATAATTTGTGCTTTGTTATTGGCATCCCACCTGAGAAGAGCTCATTAGTGTTGAAATTTCGGCCTGAAAATTTCTATAATTATTTAATTTAAAGATAAAATTACTTTGTGAGAAATATGCGTTTTAAAAAATGTACACCAGCTATCGCCTAAGACAGAATTCTCAAAGAACAGGTTACCATCCCATTTGGTGTCCAGTAGCCAATGTCGATGATCACGAAATTTTTAGTAAGGAAAGGGTCTGAATTTCTATTTAATAAATTAATAAAGAATATTAACATAATTAATGACTTCGGGAGTTAACATTAACATGAAATAGTTCCACATTTGTGTTTTCTGCATGTCTATTATACTCAATGTATACCAGGGGTGGGCGGACTTCTTTAGGGTGCGAGCTACTTCTGATGTTTTGAAGGCGTTGCGGTCTACCCAGTGACTTAAGTGTGGCCATTGTGTATTAAAATTGTGTGTATGTGTTTTCTTTTCTTAACACTTATTTTCCATATTATACCCCTCTCTTAAGGTATCCGACTAGGTTCGAAAGTAAATTTTTCAAAAATTGATTTTCTGAATAATTTTATTGTTTTAAAGAATATAAATAGGCTTAAAAAGTCATAACTATTAAATAACTAACATGTATCACCCTTTTTGAAAAAAAATTATTTTTTTAGAAAAATTTAGCAAAATTTTTTAAGTTAAGAAAAATGTGATAAATAAAAATAAATTACACATTGTGCAATTTTAACCTCATTGATGTACTTCTTGATCCCTCTGAAGTGTCACAAACCGCAGGATAAAAAAAATAGTTTAAGAAATAAATATTTTATTAGCATTTAAATTTGATGGTCATGATTTTTCGTCAAAATTACTGCATGTTCTAAGCTAAAAAAGGCTGTAAAATGTGATTAAATGTAGCTGTCTTAAAACCTGCAGTTTGTTACATTCTGAAGGGCCCATAGCATATATGTTATAAATTTCATTGCATTTGATTGGATTATTTAGAAGATATACCGTTTATCGTGCACAAGTTATCATAAAAAGTTCATTCTTCAAAAAACGACTTAAAAAATATTTTTATTAATTAGATAAAAAGTAAATGCTCTATAAAAAGAACTTAAAAAACTCTCTAGTTTTATGTATTAGTCCTTCTTCCTCAATAATTAATTTCTTTTTTCCCTAATGACCCAAACAACACCAAACATCAAACACCTAAAAGAACTTTTTCAACCTAGTCGGATACCTTAATATGTGACAGATTACCAGTGGCAACACAAAGGGTCCTGGGTCTGAACCTCCAAAAGCCTTTTATTTTTTTTGATTATAATTTTAAGTATATATAGTCGTAAAATTTAATTAAATATTTGTTATTAATGATTAATTTATTTTAATATTTATTCAAAAATTTGTTTTTTCTGT
>BMAV01002695.1:0-36041 GCA_019973955.1 Trichonephila inaurata madagascariensis
CATCAATTATTGTAAGCATTTGCTTCGTTTTTATTCGTAATTTGCTGACTATCAAAATTGCAGCTCTTTCTATGGAACCACAGAAAGTGTTAGGTCCAATGCTAAACACATACCTTCTCTCTCAAGTGTAACGTTACTTGAAAATAAACAAATTACTGTTCTTAAAAAAGAGGACAAAGAAAATATTTAAGTTGTTTTATTATAGAATTTTTTATATTTATTAATCCCTTATAACCTAGGGATAATTTAACAATGAACAATGCATTTTTTTTCAAATGCTATTTACTTTATTTTTACTTTGCTTTCTTGATGCGTATTCTATGCCTACTATGTACTTTTACTGTATATATTTAATTTAGTGTGTAAAACTTTAAAAAAAAATTTCGACATTAATGCGTAATAAGCATGTATAATGAAATAAAGAATGAATATGAAGTTAATGAAATTATATTTGTTTATCAGGTTGCATTTGAAGCTCTGAGCATTCTAGCTGTTATGAGCAATTGTGCCTTGATTAGCATGTCACCAATTGTGAGATCTTATGCACCAGATATGTCTTTGTCTTCATGGTTGTTGGTTGCAGTAGCAGTTGAGGTAAAGTTTTAATTATTGATTAATAATTAAGATTTTGATGCAGGATTAAAATCTAACATATGTTGCAATTAGCTAATCTGGGTAAATTTCTATGAAATTTTAAAATTACGTAAACTTTTACAAAATTTTTGGAACTTTCAGAAATTTTCATCTTTAATTTCTGTAGGAAAAGTTTTAAGTCAGCTTTTTAAGTCTTAGGGTATTGTAAGTGATCTGAAATTTTAAAATAAATACTCCAACCTTAAGTTTCAAGGTATTGAAATTGCATTAAGTTTCATTTAAAATTTCACACAAAAATATTTTTTCTTTACGTTATACAGAGCAAATATTTTTTGCTAAGTTTATTGGAAATATATATATAAAAAAAATAGATAAGAATATGTAATACTTTAACTGCCAAAACTATTGTTTTTTATTCCTTAAGCTCGGCTTTTCGTAAAATTAATGCAACCTTACTAATTTTGAAGGCAACTCAAAATTTTGTGTTGGACAAACATTTTACCTCGATTTCACCAGACACAATCATATAAAATAATGGTCATGCATCTTAAATACAATATGTTTTCATGTAGTATAGTGTAGCAGGTAGGAGAATGATGTATTAGCTTTTATTATAATTTTCTCTTAATCTTAATTTAGAATTATGTTTCTTTCTAATTATCTGTTATACAGTTATTATCTTTGTTGTTAATTTTCTTGCCAATGTTGCGAATTTAAGAATATAAATCTAATTCATATAGCTTATATTTAAAAACTACAACAAAAAAATGCTTGTATAATGTGGATAAGCTTTGATTTCGGATTTTTTTTTTTTTTTTCTGTTGCAGTGTAAAGTATTTGATAAATGTATTTGAAAAGAAAATTCAGTTTTTTTTTCAGTGAAAATTGCAAGTTTAATATGTTCAGATTTATTTTTTAAGTACAGTATTATATTACTTAGACACTTAATTTATGCTTTAATCGTGTATAAGATTCTAGAATATTTTTCAATCATAATTGAATCAAGATATTTTTGGGAAACTCCCAAATACTGATATAATTGTTAAAATTATCTTAAGCTACTGGGTTAATTATCAAAGTCGTGAAGACACTAAAGTATGGCACGAATTCTTTTATTGAAGCTATAATATTGACATTTAATACTATCTTAATTCGTATGGGAATATTGTGTACTCATGAGTTGTTAAGGAATTGTTACATTATCCTTCATGGAGAATTATTGAAAAATGTGAGGATGTTATTGGTGGGCAGTAATATTTGGCAATGTGCATTCTGTGAGTACACAATCCAACATGATTGAGTTGGTTTCAAAAAGGAACTGTTATGCTATTAGCCATCTGAATAACCTTTTCTAGTGTAAAGGCTTTTATACTGTAGTTTCTTCCTGCCATTTAAATCAAATTCCAATGTTTATTTTTCATTGTTCCTGGCCTACAATCTTGTCTTTACCTTTCGCTTATATTTTTAATTTCAAAAAGCAAATGTTTTCGTCTATAAAGTACGTTTTATAATATTTCAAAGACTGCTATTTTCATGTATTGTCAGATAGTATTTAGCCAACCTCTGATAGACCACTTAGCTACTAATTTGGCTGAGTCATGTTGTTGGGACATCTATTTTACTATTATGGAGCATACCATGTGTGTCATTTTTTTTTTTTTTTTTTTTTTTTTTTTTTTTATGCCCAAGGAATTGGGGTCTTTTTTTACTCCTTATCCTCTTAAGATGGGTAGTTTTCTACACAAAGAATATGAACACTTTTCTAAGTTTTTAATTGCAATAATTTGTTCTTTCAAGGTTCCTTATTTTATGTTTGCTAAAAAAATAGTTTATTAAACAATTATCACATGTCAAACTCTTAATATGCCTTAATAGTTTTCAGCAGTTATATTATTAGGAATATTAGTTTTTTTCTGTTTGTATTGCTGCAATAACCTTAGATTTGTGTAATAATAAATATAAAAAAGCATTAATTGAAATTTTTTTTTACAGGATAAGGAAGAATAATTTAAAATTAATTAAATCTTAATAATTTATTTTTAATGATTTACTGCTTTTATAGTAGATGTTGAATTATATATAAGGACTTAGCATTGATTTTAATTGCATAAAATATTTTTAGCATGTCATTATTGCTGTAAAGATGACTTTAGCATACTTGATATCTGATGTGCCTAAATGGGTTACAGTTGCCATTCAAAGAGCTCAATATGAGTCATTACAAGCCTTAAAATTAGAGGTATGTTGCACATTTTGCGGCTATTTTACTCATTTGATTGTAATTTTAATACATCTCTAAACTCATTAGAAAAATATTATTAATTATTTTAATTACTTAAAATGAAATAAGTCTTTGTTCGCTAACTTTTTTGTATGCATTTTAAAATTGTATTAGTAATTTATGAAAATGCAGGCTTCAGGGAAAAAAGCTTAAAAAATACATGCATGCATTTAAAGTTATAATACTTTTTGCTTCAAAGTGATTGCATATATTGTATACATTAATATTTAAAGTGAATCTTCCTTTCATCTAAATGGAAGATTAGAATTTAAATACCATTGTAAGGTAAATTTGGATTGATGAATAATAACTATGTGCCTCTTTTTAAAAAGTAAGATGTCTGAAGATTTTTAATAAAATTTTTAATCTGCTTCTATTCCTTGATTTGTTGAGTAATATTACATTTCATTTTAGATTTAGTTCATCCTTTTCTTAACTTCTATTCAATGTGATGAGTTAATAAAGGTGAAATTAGTACTAGAATTATATAAATAAATTAAAACATAAATGAAAAATCTGCTGAATGGAATACATTCTTGTGTATTACATTTGATATATTTACATATTGTTAGAGAAGTCTTTTTCTAATTTTTACATTTCTTTAATTTTTTAAATTTCTTTTTCTTAAAGTAAGAAAATTTATCAAAAATTAATTAAACTATCACTGAGTCTTTTTTAAAGACTTTTAAAAGGTGTCATAATTTTTAGTAAAGATATTCAATTTCTGTTATAATTGTGAAAATTGTTTTTGCTTATAGCGCAAAGAAAAAACACAATACATGCTGAAAACAATGAACATAAAAAGCACTGCCAAAACTGATTAAAAGTTCTTACAATCCCGTTTCATAGTGAGTATTTTTATTTTTCTCAGAATTGAAATATCAAGCAACATTTTCTTTACATTTGATATTTTTTTAATGAGTCATGTCAAAATTACTAAGTATATTTTTCATAAAGTTAGATTCCATATCTACTACATATATATGAAATGTGTAGTCAAAAACTTATTGATTCATTTGTACTGTTAGTTACCTTAAAATCCGGCGTATAACGCGCACTTTTAACACAAAAAGTATGATCAAAATTTATGGGTGCTCGTTATACGCCGGCCGGGTATAAAAATGAGTTCTTTAAAAATAAAATAAAAAAAGAGATGGCATGAAAAAAAAATCGTTCTTCTACATATGGAAATACTGTTTATTAAACAAAAATGACATTCATTATGAACTTAAGGAGTTGTAGTTCTAGAAGTATACTATATTTTTCAAAAGCTTAGAATAATACCTCGAATCAGACTTCAAAACATCATAGAATTAGACATGTACATTTCAAGTTTTTTCGTAAAAATGGGGGTGCGCGTTATACGACGAATAAACCTAAAGATTAAAAAATGCAGCTAGAAAGCATAGGTGTGCGTTATACGCCAAATTTTACGGTATTTCATTATTCCTCTGTGTTTATTGTTTAAATGTATTCTAAGCTTGATTTGAATTACTATAATTTTATTACATTACTCAATTCGGCTGTCACTGTAGAAGAATGATTCTCATAACTTTTTTAAGTAATTAGGTACCAGGAGAGTGATGATTGAAAAAAATGCAGTACAAGCTAAGAAAAAATTATTTGTAATTAAATATAATTTTAGATCTTAAGCTTCTTGGTATAGAACCTAATAATATATCTACTTCAGAGCATAATTATTAAAAAATATGAATTTCAGAATATTCTATCACTATAATTAAAATTATCACCTCTTAAAAAATACTCATACGCTGTAGAAAACTAAAAAAACTGTGTGTAGTTTATTTATATGACTATGTGGGAAACGTTTTTCAGATTTTGAAACTTTTAATTTCGTTCGTATAAATTTATTAAAAACTTTATTTTTTGCGGTTTCGAACCAAGTTTAAATATATGAATAGGTTTCTGATAATTTTTATTTAAAATTTTGTTTCTAGTTATTAAAGAGGGAAAATCTTAACTGTACTTTTTTTGCCCTTCGCCGTCTGATCGTATACATGTTACTTTTTGATGAAAATTGTACAACTTCTTGAGTTCAATGTAAGTGGTGATATTTTATTCAACAATGATTCTGATCAAACTATGTAGAATGCACCCAGAAACATATAATTAAGTAATTAGGAAGTAACAGTTATTTTTCGATGAGTTTCTCTGAGAATAAAGTATTCTGTCTTAGTCATATATCATGTCTAATGCTTTTAATCTATTTTAATTAACTTTCTTGCTCCTATGAACTGTGTTTTTTACTAAATATTACAGTATAAAACAAATATTACTGTGTCTTAGTAATGGGGAACTATTTCCTTTCAAGGTTTCTAAGTCTTATTTCTATGCCTAAGTGGGGTAAAATGTTTCCCTCTTGGTATATTGTATAAGAAAAGTAAGAAAGTGTGCAATTCTCCTTATAAAATATAAATTTTATTTTTTTGGAGCAAAAAAAAAATGACTTCTTATTTAAAAGCTAAGAAAAAATGTTTCATTTGTTTTATGGTCAAATAAGGTCTTTGCATCAGTAAAATCAATAATCCAGTTTGTAATAATTTGTTTGTCCATAAGTTAATGCAAGTAAATGAGGCAAAAAGGACAAAGCTTTGACAGCCAGTGTCATTTGCAGAAATATTGAAACTGAAATGTGGAAATTCATCTGTTTCTTCTATTTTTATATTTTTGACAGAACATTGACTTCTTTTTTTGTCTGCAATTTTTAAAAAAATATTATTTGGTGAATTTTTAAATTTTTTTTATTTCTTTTGCAGGAAAATTGTTAATTGGTTTATATCTCAAACTATGTTCGTGGATATTTATACATGTTGTATTAATTGAACCTATATTTCAAGGATAAGAAGGTCTAGCTTGAAAGAAAGGATATTTGATTTGTTCATAAATTATTTCTGAACTTTTCTGTTCCATGGTTCTTTGAAAAGATAATTGGTTGATGGAAATTTTCTTTATCTGTGTTGTGAACTGTTTTGATGCCCATGTTAATTTTTTGTCTGTTGGATTGTTTAGTGAGTTATTTTTATTTTTAAGTTGAAATTTTTAAAAATTTAGAAAGCAGAAATTCTGATTTAGGTGTTTCAGTTTAATTTATGTTCTCTAATTTAAAAGAAAAATTATATATAAGATATATCATAAAAATTATACATATTTCTATTAATTTTCTCAATTTAAGCATACCTTTATACAATTTGTTTCATTTGCAACTGTTATTATTTTGTGCATTATTATTAAGATTCATCTTCACATCTCATTTTTGAAATTGTCTTATAAGTATGCACAATTTTCATATGTAGCTTTTATGATCTAGTCTCCTTTCTTATTTTTAAAATTTATCCTTTGATTTTGTTTGATCTGAAGATTTTTTGTTGTTTTTGATTTTCCTCTTGTGAAATTTATTGTAAATAGAAACCGAATCTCGTTAAAGTTTTTGCTTAAATATCTGTATAAGATTCTAAAATTTATCCTTGAATCAAGAAATTCATTGAATGTTTAATTCTTAATGATGATATATGAATCTCTGTGTGCCTTAAACTTTTTAAACTTTATATGTGTTCAGTCCTAGAAAAAATTATGTCCGCACACATTCATTGCATGAATATGTATGACTCCAGCTGTATAATGGCTATTAACTAACATTTTTGAAAATTTGTTGAATTTAAATATCGATGTATAATATGAGATAAAATTTACACTATTTCTACATTTCTAATTTTTTCTTATTATTAACTATAACGTACTACAGTTTTGGCATGCATGAATTTTTGTCTTCCTCAATCTCTAAACTCTTAAACCAAATTTTAAATCTTTTTCATAATAAAATATAGACAAAAATTAAACAGACATTTTATAAATGTCTCTTTTAATTGTTTTTATGTAATATTTTACTGTAAATGTAGAATATATTTATAACTAAATTTGAAATTGCCTTTAAATGTACAATATATTAAATTATCATAATTAGGGAGCTATTGTATTTGCTTAAAAAATATGATTTGTGAAACTTTATTTTATAACAAGAAAAGAGATCTATAGAATATCTAGAATTTCTATTGAAAATATCTATGTGTGTGTGTGAAAACATTTAATCGTTCTTCTTGATTGGGTTCACATTCTTGATTTTAATATTTATGTAAGATATGATGATAAAATTTGTATAATTTTTTCCTGTTAACTTAAAATTTTTGTGTGACTTTAGTGCAACTCCAAATATGAGTTACTGTCTTTAATCATCAACTTGTTTGTAATTTATTTATTCTTGTCTTTTGTTATTTTTTTGAAAAAAAAAATATTTTGTCAAATAAACCATTTACTCCTCAGTCTGGTGCTTTTCTCCCCCTCTAATTATAAATTTTTCCAAAAGAACTGTAAAATGAAAACTATTTTATCTCTCCTTGCATCATTTATGTGCTTATTGCAATGCGCAATTTTATACAAGCAAAATATATGAAACTTATACAAATGTTTACTTTATTGAGATAGTTGTATTTTTCTTAGAACAGAGCATTGGATATCGTTTCAAAATGTAATTATGTACTTCTTCGAAAGCTCCTTTTCTTTTACTTGACCATGTGCTGTTCGATGGAACAAATGATTCGTCGTTTATTGTTTTTCCTTTTCTCTCATGAAACTCAAAAGTGTCTGGAAAATCATCATAAGGTGGACTATCAAAAACGTGGTGAGGATAGTAGTAATTGAAGCGAGTAAGGTGAATAGACTTGAAAGTAGCAGTAGTGAGAAAACCTAAAGCAACAACTTCAATTAGTGTCCATAAAAGCAAAGTGCCCACTGGATCTATTGCTAAAACAGTTGATGTGGTATCCATTGGTGGTTCTATTGCAGCATCCACTGATAAAGTTCTATTTGTAATATTTGTTGATGAAGGAAGGTAGTGCATCTCTAGATTTTCTACTCCGTGCGAGATATTCATGATAAGAGAATCTTGAAGGAGACTTGCTTGGATTAAATTTCTCTAATGACCTAAAAATATATATAAAGTATATTTACAGTGCCTTAAGATAATGTTTTCTCATGTTTAAATACATAATGAACTGTATGAAAACAAAATATATTTTTCTGAACAATGAGACATAGTGGTGCTTGTTTAGGGTAAAAATCGTATATAAGCCGATTGTTAACGACTGTTAAAGACCGTTGATGGGTAAGTATGAGTATATCTGTTTCAAAGTGAATGAAATCTGAATTAGGGTTTTTAAAATAATATTAAAATATTTTCAGTAAAATAGTACAATTTTTTTAGGAAAAAAATTGGTTCAACAACAAACTACTTCAAATAACTGTAATCAAAATAAGTAAAGATTTATTTAACTTGTGTTATATATATATATATACACCAAATGAAAAACTTTAAAAAAAATAGATTCAGAAGAAAAAAAATATATTAGAGTTGAGTATAAAATTTGGAGTTAAAATTTCAATAATTATAATACACACTTCTCGTTTTCATTATTATTATTTGGTCTGAAATATAGATGAGATTCCTGATACAATTTGAAGAGAAGGTATATTTCTTTAAATTGTTACAGATATTGGATTTCTTACTTTTAATTCCTCTGCATTATATTTTAAATATATATTGCTTCATATTATTTACCATTATCATTCGATGAAAACATATATATAGATTAATTATTTATACAATATTCGTTACTTCCGACACCTGACTTTGCTGTCTAATAACGTATGATCAGGAGCGGCTCTAGGGCCGGACAAACCGGACCCCTGTCCGGGGCGGCAAGTTTTAAGGGCGGCATTTGGATCAAATTTGAAAAATATTTTTTTGTTACAAAAAATTTGATATGCTTTCTTAAATATTTTTAGGTGTGAATTTTTGGCATTTCATTTAACGTATCTTATTTTTTTCTTTTGTACTCTGTATGTTTAATGACAGTTTTCTTTTATGTTCAAACTTGAAGGGTTCGGGGCCGGAGTATATGTTAAATCACATGAAATTTCACATGTTTACACATCTTTCACTGGTAACTTTCTCCCCATCCCAGAGTGAGGTCACAACGGATATTTCTTTCACCCTTACTATGTCCGGTTTCAGCTATCCAAAAGGGAACAAGGGTAATAAGAGGTAATGGTAGATAGAGAGCCACAGGAAATGTTTTATTTTAGTCATGAGTGTAGTTATACAAGTTGAAAAAAACTCTTGTAATCCCCATCATTAATAGACTATTTTTCGAAGAAATTGGGCTTCTTAAATAGACAAATCCTTCTCTTTCATTTTTTGCTCGTTTGCAATAATAATAAGTAATTATGCCCTTAATTTCGAATTATTTTGAATTTTTAGGACTTGCAATAATGTATATATAGAGAGAAAAAATGAGTTGGTTATACAAAATTCATTACTTCCGACACCTGACTTTGCTTTCTAATAACCTATGATCTTTGCAGTAGATACACAGGAAAACTGATTGTTAAGAGACAACTATACACATTTGAAAAGTTGATTTAATCTTTTTGAAAGGACGGTATTAATTATATATGTGTTTTGCATCATCAGAATTTTGTTAATGTATAGTGTAATATGTATATTATCTGATACAAGAAATTTGGGTCTCTAGATACTGATTTGTATTTCAGTTGCAAAACACTTATGAAAAATATTCCTTGCATGAAAGTCATTTTAAATATACATTCGCAAAATAACTTAAATTTACTGGTTGGAATACTTCAGTTGAAGGAAGTGTTCACTGTTGCTAAATAATATATGTATATGAAAATATTAATGCAATATTTTCACAATACAATATAAACTGTAGCTTTAGCTGATATAATTTGATTTTTGATTTTTCATTATTAAATTAGATAATTTTAACAATTTAGAAATAATTTCATTATTATTTCAATTTAACCATTGAGAAAAAGGAATCTTAATACTGGAAAAATGTTCTACTAAAAAAAAAAAAACAGAATATCATGCTTACTAATACACTGCCTTAAAGTATAATAATCCCTCTATTTGCATAGATTCACTTTAAAGCACTTGAGCTGCCAGAGCCTAGATGTCCCAACAATGCTAAATACAGAAATACGAATTAGGAGGAAAATGTGGATATGTATTATGATTATATCAAGGAGCGTCTTTTTGCTATTAGGTTTTCTTAAGCTTATCTATCCCATGAAAAGCTAAATGCATATTTAAAAATATTGAATTGGGTCCTCACATTAAACAGCTTACACGTTTTCTTTTTGTTGAAATAATTGCCTGAGCAAACCACATAACAATTTCAGATTTAAGCTTTGAATCTTGAAGTCAGTTATATTGATTTTGTTGAGTCCTGGTGCCGCCGAGTAGTGGAGATGATGCATGTTAAGTTCATCGAGGCTCAAAGCCTTACGTTGGCGAGGTGTTGAAGTTTAGAGAGTAAGGTTCTAGCTTTAATGTCGTCCTCGTTATTTAACCGAGACTCACGATTACGAGGTTCGGCATCAATAGCCCTCGTAATTCTTTGAATTGTGACGTTAATAAACGATTAACTTATATTGATTTGAGAATCAGAATAGAAGACTACATGATATTGAGAAACTGTATTCGCGATTTAAATTTTGAATCATGGTCAAGTGAAGTTAATGTCACCTATAAAAAGCATCTCTCATATTTTTGCACTGTACCATGTTACTCCCTCTGACTATTTTTCGCCATTATTTTTATTAGAAACGAGACCTATTAATGGCTAAGCTTGAGCCTCTTTTGTCTGTATTAATTATACTGAATCACAAAAATTCACTAGAATTTTTTATCATTTTTTATGAATAAATAAATTATAGTAAAATTTTTTTAAGGGAGGTGTGTTGAAAAATAAGTTGATTTTCCAAGAAAATATCAAGATTGATGTTTCGAAATTTTTGGTTGAAACAATTTGACAAAAAATATCTTATAAATTACTAATTTTTAATTTATAATTATAAATTTTTAATAATCAAAACAGAACATACCTGTGAAAATCAATTAGCATTGGTTAGATGTTTATATGAGAAATTTTACAACAGGCTGCGTCAATATTCATAAATTATTTATATAAGGTAAGATACAATTTAGCATTAACCAATATATCCTGTGGTAAAAAATATATAACTATAACATATAACAAAGATATAACTATAACATATTTTCTGACTTTTTTTAAAATAATTATTTATACTTATATCTTTGTAATGTGTGGACTCGTATAAAGCTATTAAAAAAAATTACAAATAAAATCATTGAAACTGGCTCTTAGTCGTGTAAAATGTTTACCAGGCTGCGGTTTCCATAAAGATTTACAAATACTGCTTTTGAATAGTTTCAGAGACCAAGTATTGTGGTAAAAAAATAATAATAAACGTTAAAACAGTAATTGTTATAGTTTTCATTTTAAAAAAGAGAAAAAGACCGAGAGAAAAAAAATAAATAAAAAATACTATCAGTTGGAAACACGTTATGATTTTTCTTTATTAATTTAGATGACCTTTGGTTTTCGAAAACGACAGATGAGATCGCTTAGAAATAAAGAGAAAGGCGTAACAACTCAGCTATTTACTCCATTTCCTTGAGAACTTAGAGGTCCACATGCACATTTGCAGTGTCCACATTAGTTTGTATGACTATCTCTAATGAAGTTAGGTCGTGAAGCTAGCAAGCTTGATTGATAGACTATCACAGTTCAACAAAACTCTGATGATGACTAAAAAAAGAAAGAAAAAAGACATACATCTCTTTCTTTTTCTGCCATTTCATATTTTCTAATTCTGGAGAATTTTTCAGTCGTTTTTTAAGCGCTTAGAAAGATTTTGGGTTATTATTATCCAAATTTTGGGACTTAAATTTTCAAAATGTAACTTTTTTCAATCTTTGGCAATTGAAGTTTTTTTAAAAACTGATTGTTTAGATAGAACTATTATATCTCACTAAATAAATTAGGAATACATTAATAATACTTTTAAGTTAGAGTTTGAGTGAAATTGCTAGATCATTGCTATCTAGAACCTAGCATTAAGCTACATATTGTATTTCATTCGCTTATTGCTATGCACACAATAATAGTTTTCTCAACTAGTTTCTACTAGTTTAGGATGAAATAAAATGTTAAGAAATACTGTGTCCTAAATTCTTAAAGAGATTAAAATCACAATCTAGTGCAATGGTTTCTTAACGTACTGTGTCCATGAACCCCTTTTTATTCCAAAATTTTGTTCATGAACCCCGAAGGGAAATAACTATTTCAGTGTATAATAGAAGAATTTCAAATTTAATTTTGATGTCTTGAAAAGGATTAATGAAAATAATATATTCATAAATATAAAATTTATAAGTATTATATATTTGTAATCTGTGTTAGAGGGGTCGAGTTCTGATTCCACTTACGGCCACTGTTTGAATTAAACTTTGATTTCATCTCCTCATACAAAAAAGTGATCTAGTGGAACCAACCGCTGCACATAAAAATGTCTGACAGAGCACAATTAAAATAAATAAATCGATAAAGCTTACAATAATCTTAAGAAGCTTATGAATAATACACATACTACCTCTATTTTGCATCAGCTTTTTCCGAAATTAGGAAATGTTTACATATCACAAAAAAAAAACACAAAAAAAGTCTTCAAAAATTTGCTTTTTTTTCTAAATACAAGTAATGTGATAAATAGTGATGATAAAATGTAAATTATTAAGATAAAACTTTTTTAAAAATAAATTCTTAAGTACGCCATAAAAACAGTTGCCTTTCGCATCACTTGATGCCTGAAATGCAAGTGTCATCATCATTTGAATGCTGTTCATAACTGTGAGGTCCGTCACTAGTAGCCGTAGTGCATTTTTTCTTCAACGTGATTTCGAATCAACTGACCAATCGCTTTATGCGCGTCTTCTTATTCACAATTAAAAAAACAATTCACTAATAACTTCGCATACTAAATCTGTCGAGGCGTAAGTCGTCACCCTGGCGTAACGTGAATATAGAATTCATTATTATAGCAACTACTCGTAAATTATTAGTTTTAGGTTGATAATAGCCTTTGTTGCTCAGTATATCTCAAAGCTGAATAACCTCCTTAATCACACACACACAACCTCTTACAAAACACAGATATCAAAATTAAAATTCTGCTCACAATTATCGTAAAATTCGGCGCATAACACGCACTTTTAACACAAAAAATAAGATCGAAATTTACGGGTGCGCGTTATTCACCTGATGTAAAAATGATAGCTTTAAAAATAAAAAAAAGAGATGACCATATATAAAAAAGTTAGACTCTTCTACATAGATCGAAACACAGTTTATATATTTGAAAGATATGACATTCCTTATGAACTTAAAAAGTTGTAGTTCTAAAAGAATACTATTTTTTTCACAAAAGCTTGGGATAATACCTCGAATAAATAACTTCAAAGCATAAAGCATTGTACATGTGCATTTCAGATTTCTTCGGAAAAAGAAGAGGGTGTGCGTTATACGGCGAATATACCTAAAAATTAAAAAATGCAGCTTGAAAGTTTAGGTGCGCGTTATATATAAGCTGAATTTTACGGTAAATGAGGCTATATTTATGGATCGTACTGTTTCGGAAGCTAAAATAAATAATATATTTCATTTATACAGAAAGAGTGAGACTGACAAGTTCTTTATATGGTACCCTGGACACATAATTTTTCTACGACTATGCATTATAATAGACACAATAAGAGTTTCTTTATATACCTTGGACAGATAATTTTCTACACCTATGCATTATATTAGACGCAAGAGGTTTATGACGTGTGGATGTTCGGATAATTAGATCGGAGCTCAAGTTTTACTATTTTCCCTTGGCAGTGACAAAATTACGAAATCTAATCACCAACAATTCTTTGTGTAGCTCTTGTACGACAGTAATCAAACTAAAATCTTTTTTTTAGGTTACGAAATGTCTATTATATATATTGCAATTTATAAAATTTTAATAATACATATATAATATTCATCAAAGTAATTGTAAGATCTTTTTACAAACTATAATTATAACTTAAAATTTAAAATTCGTATGATAGACGTGTTCGTTAAGCAAACAGGAGAAAAAAATATATGTATAAACACACAATATCTATAAAATTAACTATTTTTGGCTGTATTATCCAGTTTTAAGGAGCAATTTTAAGAACTGTACGTACCATGTAACATTGTCACACTTTGACGAGAAGTTCGTGTTTCGCTGTTTCGATCGAATACCGACCGTGAAATATTATCGCTGTTGGAAACATTCGACATTTAAACGTTCCATTCGGGTGATTTTTTTTCCTAAGAGAGCGAAACATTACGCTCAAAGTCTTTGTTATGATGTGTCATTGTTAAAATCTCACTTCCACTTAACAATTGACCCATTTATTGTGAATTCTTCCCAACAGAATAGATTTTAACGCGACGAGTTTTTTTCCCTCTTTAATGAAATTAAGTCGCTTACAAAGCACAGCCTGAAACAGTTTTTTGCATATTGTACATATATTTTTAAAGTGACCGAGGTGTTTATTACTAAAAAGAGAGGACAAAGCTACACTTTCGTTGAATATAATTACGCGGATCTAAGGATTATAGAAGTTATTTTTTCGTCTAAAAGTTCCTTATACCTATTCCATTAAAAAAGTATATTTATTATATCTTTGTTCAGTAAAATCCTTGTATCTTCACACAGCTATTGTTGAATGTTCATGGTTTAAAACGTTTATCATACATATTATATAATTGAATTAGTGTAGTTTTATATCCAAAAAAAAAATTATCCAAATACATTTCTAATTCGTACTTTTATTCAAAAAAAAAAAAATTAGTGTTATTTTACTACAAAACAATAATAAAAGTAAGAAAGATGTATTTTAAAAATGAATAAGCAAAGCAGGATTCTTTCCAACTATAAAAAAGAAAAAGGCTGTTAATTTTTATTTCAAAACTAATTTTTTTAAGAGCCCTTTTCGTAATGGGAAAAAAATAATTCTTTTCAGTCATTTTCTGAAATTTATTCTGAGAACCAGGAATTTCTTTATAAAATGTAAGGATTTTCATCCCAATCTAATTAAAAATTTTCTTTTTGCAGTTCTCTTGTAGTGGACTCAACATTTAAAAAAAAAAATTGAATAGTAAAAAGCAAATTGATAAATTGGAATTTTCGTTTTCAAATTTCTGTTGAATAATTAGCCACCAAAAATCGTGCATTGTTTTAAAGTTTTACTTTTGATTAACATTATATTAGAACTGTATTAAGGATCATTGATGGCAAAACCGAACTTCAATCAGATAACCGGGACGACGTTTGAGTTGCAACGTCTCCCTCTCAAACATAACTGGTAAATTTGAAATTACACAAGAGCTGTTAGGCGGCATCGGTAACCGAGAGGTCATGGTCGCGAACTCGTGTGGCTGGCGTTATTTTTGTCGATTCGATTCCTCTCTCTGTTGCCTCTAAAAACCTGCCATGTAGTGGGGTTGGTGCACATAAAATCAATCGAGCTCAAAGCTCTTACGTTGACGTTGTGTAGAAGTTTGAATGAGTGAGTGAGTGAACATTAACGTCGCACTGTTCAGCTACTCAAGGGCTTTTGGCGACGGGCCTCGTAATTTTGAACCATGGTCAAGTGACGTGGACGACACCTGAGCTGGCACCCCCTCTCCTAACTATCGCATCACACCAACTTGAGGACGTTTGAGCTATCGAGAGATTTAACGTGCATCACTCCCCCTACACGGCGGTTTTTTAGTGGTACTGGGCTCGAACTCGTTACAAGGCCAGCCACGATCCGATACCTTGACCACTCGGCTACCGCGGCCACGTAGAAGTTTTAAGAGTGAGGTGTTAGCTCAGATGTCGTCCTTGTTACTTGAGGGTTCAAAAGTATGAGATCCGTCACCAATAGCCTTCGAAGTGCGGAGTTAATAAACAATCAAAGGAAGCTATTTGAGATTGAACTGTAATTCTAAACACATCAGGGAGCGAGATCGATGCCACAGCTGTATTTCCTCTTTTAACTTTCATAGCGCAAGAAGATTTTGAGACCCATTCCTATGAATAGTCAGCTAGTATTCCACATGACTGTAGCCGTAGTAGCCTAATGGTCATGAACTCGTGACCAGCGTTGTCAAGTTGCGAGTTCGAGCTCTCATGCCACTGAAGACCCGTCGTGCTGATGCACGCTAAATCTATCGTGTGGCTAAAAGTCCTTATGTTTAGGATGTGTGGAAGTTAGGAGAGTGGGGTGCTAGCTCATCACTTCAGTGTGGTTCAAACTTGCGAGGTCCGTCGCCCACAGCCCTAGTTTTGCCTCAAGAGAGGGAGATGTTAACACTCAACTCTCGTGATAACCGCTTAATGAAGAATTGAGCCGTAGCTCGAATGTAACATTGCCCTCTACGAGGTGGTTCCTATGAAATTTCACAACTCGCCATGTTAGGTACACGAGTTTTGCCATCTCCTTTATTTTCACAAAACATTTTGTATGAGTCTTGAATGATCAACACAGCTCTGAATTATTTAATGAGATTTATAAGGTTGTTTTGTAAACAAATGAAGATGCTTGGTGAAGTAAATACCTAATAAATATGTATAATCATTCCACACTATATCATTCCCAATGTATTCCACGATCGCTTGGTTTGAATAAACTATGCATTAAAAGCTACTCGAGGCCCATTGGTATCGAACACTACACCCGAATTGGTTTCTTATAGAAACTTCCACACTACTGTAGGAATTTGAGGATATTTCCTATCAATGTGAAGCGATGACCAATAATTCACATGACCAGTATTTAATGGAATAGTGATTCGAACCTATCACGACTTGGAACACCGTTAACAACGATCGCTTTGTAAGCGGAATTTTGAAAAACGTCACAATATATCTAGCATCTGGAATATAGCTCGTAGTGTAAAAGATAACTGAATATAAAAATACCTTCGAGTACTTAGACTTGAATTTATTTAATTAACGTCAAGGGATTTATAAACGCTGTTTACTTATCATCGCACTCATACTGACGAGTTCTGGATACCAAGGGGGGGGGGACTCTCCGAGAAGGGTAAAATAAATTTCATCCACTGTATTTAATATCAATTCTGAATTGCGTTATGCATACATGCCAAGTACCAAAAAATAGTATTTTGTCATGCATACTTATTGATAAAGAAATCACATAATTGCAAGTTAATCTTCACACAAATCCGATTTGAATCCATTAGATTCATAAAAAAAATTGACAATACGGAAGAAATTTACGAAAAATCATTTACGAGATATTACGAAAAATCATATCGCAATACATTTTAAAGTACATTGATAAAGTAGTCGAATATTTAAGTCAACGGTTTCTTCAAATATTTTACGTTAAAATTTCTCTTTTGATTTGGAAGGTTTAGCTCATTTCAACTTTCAGAAACTACAAGTTTACCTTTAATGATATCCAAATTTCAAATATGCGTTCCATTACTTCTCAGAAATAAACTCCCGTTAATTTTAAAGTTGCAATTCAAGGCCGTTTATTAACGATCGACTACATAAAAACTTTTGATGTATTCTGGATGCATGTGTACAGGCGTTCTAGATTATTGTATTTCTAAAAAAATATTCTTCGTTTGAACTCTAAAATGAAACCAAGTATCTATTTCTAAACAAGGCTTTAAATTGGATCAAGTGTAGGATTACTAAACGTCTGCATTTTCAGCTTTTAAATTATCTGCATAAACTCTTACGACTAGACAGAAACAATGCCGGTTACGAGTTTGCGACCATTTTTTGTTACAGTATTTTATCAGTTCTGAATTTTATACGATATTTGCACTCAAGATAACTTTGATACTCGATCAGCTTTAACCATTACCAATAGATATTTATAAATAGAAAACTCTGAAGCAGTAACTCATCAACACACGATCGTATTTAGATAATTTTACTGTAGTTCATTAAATCCATATACGATTTAAAGTAAATAAAATTTAATTAGTATCAAGTAAAAAAAAACTACAAAGCTTTAAAAAAAAGAAAGTTACAAAATGCTTGTATTCCTTTATTTACAACGAGGAAATTTTTTTTACATAAACATGCTCGCAAAGTTTTACTTCAAGTTACATTGGTTTATTTTCGCATTCTGAATGCTTTTACAAAAGCCCTGACCAATCGGTATGATCTTTCATCACAGCTTTTAAAGTTTCGAACGCAGCTGTCCGCCCCGCTTTTTTGACCTTGCAACAAGATCTGTCGATACTTGGAAGAAAGGGCATTCTTCTCCAAAACACGCAGAGAGCTAAAAAAGAAAGACACTTGTGTGAAATACAATTGGGCAAGAGCCAAGAATAGAATTTCTCCAAGTAAATGTTTCGTTTGTGCGATTCAGCAGAAACCATACTGTTAAGTAGATATATTTGGGTAATAACTTTTAGAGCATAAACACTCATTCAAAGAACTTGTTCAAGTTAAGTCGTGATCAAATCATATACTCCGATACAAAAGTTTACTACGAAATCAAATTTCAGACTTGGTACATTTACCAGGCATGCATGTAAAAACTCGGCGATAAAAGAGGAAGTGATACAAGAGTTACACGATCTTTTACGAGTGTATTTGTAAAGTCATTAAATTAGTTTTATCTGTCTATCGTCAAGTGACGTTACATTTTCAAAATATCTTGCACGTTAAAGCGTTTAACATCAAGAATCGGAGTAAAAATTAGAAATATTAAAGCTCTCGAGAAATATGAACAAATAGTAACGCGTTCATTATTCAATACCTTACCTCATAGTTTCTTTGATATTATGACCCAAGTCTTCGAGAACTCTTGGATTACCACCAACCTCGCATACAAGTCTAGATATACATTTGTTGGAATCCACTCTGTCCAAGACGGCAAAGAAGTTTTCGATTTCTGATGGAGTAGCTTTTCGTATATCAAAGGTTGTTGGAATATTAGGTCCTCTTCTTTTAGAAAAGCCCGCACTCCTGGGTGTAATTTGTGCGAAATTTGTTAGAGTATTCATCAGTTGAGGACCGAGAATACCTGAAGGAAGACTTCCTACTGAACCTACGCCTACTGAGCCAAGCATGCTCAGGAGTCTTCCACCCACAGCCAATTTAACAGCATTCAATCCTGCTGGTCCCATGGCTCCTGGAATTCCTAGAGGAGAGAGCAATTCTCCTGGAACAACCAGCGTGGCTTCTGAAGGAAGAAATACCACAGCAAAAATGAACAAGACTCCAGCAGCCAGTTCCATTTCAGACTTCAAAGCAGTTACTGCAAAAAGGAATAAGATTTTCAATCTTAAAACAGGAGTTACGAGTTTCGCATATTGATCTATTAAAACAAAGTTAAACGCACTCTAAATTCCTTCATAAAATCGGTAATAAATTCAATCTGACATCAGATATTATAGTTCATCAATATAATTCTGCAATCAAATATTGTAGAATAAAAAAAAATTATAATAATCTACAAGACGATAAAAAAATTAAAAAAAAAATTATCTTACCTCAGACGAATCACCAACCATAAACTCGAAATCTGAGTGTAAAATATATGTTTCTTCACGTCACAGGGATATGGATCTGCAATAGATCCTAAATATATGTACAAATAATTTGTTATTTGTATAATTCATCGCTGCGCGTCGGTTTGCGCATCTTAGCATAAGATGCTTAAATAGCTTGGAATTTGCTGCCATGTGTCAAGATAAACTAGGCTTTTTTCCCTCATGAGTTTACTGGCCGCGGTTGCTTAATGTTCAAAATCACGGACTCGTGGCTGGAATGTCATGAGTTCGAGCCCTAGTGCCACTGAAGATTTGCCGTGTAGAGGGACTGATGTACGTTAAAGCTGTCGAAGCTTAGAATCCTCACGTTGGTGTAGTGTGAAGTTAAGAGAGTGAGGTGCTACCTCAGGTGTCGTCCTCTTCATTTGACCATGGTTCAAAATCACGAGAACCGTTACCAATAGCACTCGTGTTGTTTTATTGTGCGACGTTAATAAATATTCTCTCACTCAGGTAAATTCAGAGTGAGTGAGCGAATATTAACGTCGCACTGTTCAGCTACACGAGGGCTTTTGGTGACGGACCACGTAATTTTGAACCATGGTCAAGTGACGTGGATGACACCTGAGCTAGCACCCCCTCTCCTAACTACCACACCACACCAATGGGAGGACGTTTCAGCTCTCAACAGATTTAACGTGCATCGCTGCCCTACACGGCGGATCTTTAGTGGTACTGGGCTCGAACTCATGACATGCCTGCCATGATCCGATACCTTGACCACTGGGCTACCGCAGTCCCGGTAAATTTGGAGACTCTGCCTTGAAATTCACGAGAATGTTCCTCGAACTATACTCCCGACGATTCTATCTTTATGACATGGTACATTAATCTGTTGTTAAACGCCATCACTCGGCACTGTGTACCTAGTCTGTAATGATGCTTACAAATTGGTCTATGGTAAAGATGGGTAATAATGTATCCATGAAAACATCTCTTACACAATAACATTGCCACCACCGTCTTGTATCCGGCCATCTGTTCACGAACAAATTCTCAATAACAATAACGTCTTCGGCTGATTTTGACAGAAAATTTGGGGACTCATTGTACATAAAGAGCATGTTATAATTTTCCTCAAATCTGTGCTTGAATTACTTTTAAATAATTCAAGGTGTATAAATCAATTTAATTTTGGAAAAGATCATTTGAAAAGAAAGTAAAATAATTATTGTCGTGAAAAAAAGTGAGGAAAAAACATAAAATATTTTTATTTGCTAGTGAGAGTGGAAATAAAACCGAAGCCAAGATTAGAAATATAAGTTCTTCGAATTTAAGGACGTTTAATGATAGCATTATAGAGCAATAAAAATAATTTAAAAAATTAGAAAGTTATTTTCGTTAACTTAACATGAGACCATTCATTAATAATTTAACTATGTCTCTCTATAAAATGGCCACGGTAGCCTAGTGTTCAAGGTAACGGAATCGTGGCCAGTGTCATGAGTTCGAGCCTAGTACCACTGAAGACCCGCCGTGTAGGGGAGCGATGCACGCTAAATCTGTCGAGAGCTTAAACGTCCTCCCGTTGATGTGGTGTGGTAACTAGGGGAGAGGGTGCCAGCTCAGGTGTTGGCCTCATCACTTGACCATGATTCAAAATTACGAGATCCATCTCCAAAAGCCCTCGTGTATTGATTGAGTGATTGAATATTAACGTCGCACTGTTCAGCTACACGAGGGCTTTTGGCGACGGACAACGTAATTTTGAACCATGGTCAAGTGACGTGGACGACACCTGAGCTGGCACCACCTTCCCCTAACTACCACACCAACGGGAGGACGTTTGATCTCCCGACAGATTTAACGTGCATCGCTCCCCTACACGGCGGGTCTTTAGTGGTATTGGGCTCGAACTCCGATACCTATACCACTCGGCTACCGCGGCCACCTCGTGTAACTGTACAATGTGACGTTAATATTCACTCACTCAGTTTCTCTAAGAAGCCAAGAACCAATGACCTCATAATTTTGAACCACGGTCAAGTGACGCAGAAGGCACCAAATTTGGCGCTCAACCTTTCATACCACGTCATTGTGAGGACTTTGAGCCTCGGCACATTTAACAAGGTTACCCCTTTTGCGTTGAAGATCTCTAGGGACACCACAACTTAACAGAAAAAATGCCGGCCACGAGTTTACTCCGATGACCACTCGGTGACCGCAATCATCCATAAAGCAATCATGTGAATAATTATGAGGGAGTGAGTGAGATATGTACGTCGCACTACAAAGCTGCACGAGGGCTGTATAAGTATGAAGGAAAAAGTGGAGAGTTAAGGAGAGAGTTCTATTAACGTCACACAGTATGGCAACACGAGGGCTATTGGCTACGGATCTCGTAAATTTGAGCCTGGCTCAAGAGACTAGAATGACATCGCCTTTCCAAACTACCACATCACGTCAACGGGAGGACTTTGGGAAAAAATGGAGTGAGTAAGGGAATATTAACGTCGCGCTATTCAACTAATCGAGGGCTCGACGGGCCTCGTGATTCTCAACCATGGTCAAGTGACAAGGGGGACACCTAAGTTAGCGCGCCTCTCTTAACTTCAGCACCACACCAACAGGAGGACGTTTGAGCCTCGACAGATTTAACGTGCATCGCCCCCCTACACGGAAGGTCTTCATTGGTACTAGGCTCGAACTCATGGCACTCTGGCCACGAGTCCGTTACCGCGGGCACAGAAAAAAAATGGAAGAAAAGTGCTAAATAAATTATTTCCTTAAAATGTTTTGATTTGTACAGTCATACCACACACAAGCGAAATAAATTAGCAACATTTATGTAAATATTTGAAAAGCTATAATATTTAAACAAGGTTTTAAATTTACAGTGCAAGAAAATCTCTTATTTACGTAGAAAATTTCCAGATCACCATAAAGATACCCTTCTATAAAGATTATTTTTAGTATACAGACGTATTTTACAGTTAATTTTCAGGCACATAATTCATGTAGTGTAATAAATATCAAAATTGATGAAATTTTTAATGTATCAAAAAGTGCCTCTGTTTTTCTACTGCGAAGATAATATTTCTATTAGACAAAATTTTAGCACGTATTATATAACTGCGCGACCACATTTTAACTCTTTTTAAAGATTCTCTTTTACAGAACGTAATTTTAACATAAATAAATAACAACAATATTGGATAATAGCCTTTGTCGCTCCATATCCCACAAAAAATAATGACTAATAATAACAATAATAATTCTAGAAGAGAACAAAAAACAAAAATTTGAAAATCCTTTTAAGAGGAAAGAAAATTCCTTTTAATTCTAAATATTTAAAGCTAAAAAATGACACTTTCCGCTTTAAAAGGTTGAATACGATGATATACAGTCACTCAAAAAAGTATTGAGACACACTACTAATTTATAGATTTTTTATCATAATATTTTACTTAAACATACAAATGAAACCAAAAAAAGAAATAAATGTTATTTTGGTAAATACAAATAATAATAATTTGAACAAAAACTCGTACATTAATGCAATTATGGTTAAAATTGATAATAAAAGAAATCGAGTTGAAAAACGCTCTCAAAAAAGTATTGGGACACTTCCCAATAAATAAAAAACTATTCAAACTTAGAAATTAATATCTTGTTGGGGGCCACCCTTACTTTTTATGACCTCTCGAAGTATATTTGGCATGGATTGGATCAATTTTTTGCAAAACGATCTATCGATTTTAGTCCACTCTTCGACCAAATATTTTCTTAAATCCTGCTTGATAGAAATTTGGTGCTCATATAGTTTTTACTGTAAATAATCCCACACATGTTCAATGGGATTAAGGTCTGGACTTCGTGCAGGAGTCTTAATAAAACTAGGACAGTGATAGAGGACCCATAACTTACAAATATCTGCAGTATGTTTCGGATCATTATCTTGGTACAACTTAAAATGTCCTGAAATTCCCAGCTTGCTCGCACTTTGCCTTAAATTTCGCGCTTAAGAATGTCAAGATAGACATTTATTCATTATACCCCATCAATAAAATGTAAGTTCCCGACACACCAGAGCTTGCTTTGCAGCCCCAGACAATTTGGTTACCCCTTCCAAATTTGATAGTAGGCCGTAAATTTTTGACATGCATTGCTGTATTTGATTTCCGCCAAACTTTTTGCTTGCCGTCCGATCCGAAAGAGTTATATTTGCTTTCATCAACACAAAAATTACATTTTTCCAATATTCTGTTGGCTGATTTACATACATTTTAGCAAATGCCAACCTAGCTTGTCTATTTGCTTTGCTGATGTAGGGGTTTCTTTGAAGGAACTCTGTCATGATAGTTATGTTTTCTTAAAACATTTCTGGCAGTTTCAGAATTCACTGATTTTCCGAACCTACTTGTCTCGCAATCCACCTCTCTTCACGTTCATTAAATATTTTTGGACGCCTTGATCTTTGCTTATTTTCAACACTATTTGCTTTCTTGAACCTCTCTCAATGATATTAAAAACAGTAGACTTACTCAGTTTGAAGATTTTTCCTATACAGCGAACCGATTTCCCTTCTTTCCAATGACTTATTACGAGATTTCGCACACCAACCGATATATCCTGGTTTCTCGCCATTTTTTCTATAAATAATCGTATCTGCTGAAACGTTTATGTTTAAACTTCCAGTATAAGAAAAGTGGAGAGAAATTAAGTTATATTAATGCGCTGTATATTCGTTAAATTTCTCATTTAAAAAGTGTCCCAATACTTTTTGACTCCACAGTGTACCTTTGAATTATATTTGAAAAGCTAGATCAAATTATAATTCTTTAATACTACTAAAAAAATTTCCTTATATACTGCACACCAAATGTTAAAATATTTCTTAATTTGTTCTGTTTTTGTTTTAAAGTAATAAATATTTTTATAAATGGCTTTATAGTTATATGCATGCCAAGTGTCCCAATACCTTTTTGAGTGACTGTATATAGATTGAAACCAATCGCGTGTAGCATATTTAAATCTGATCTAAATTTTCTCTAATCTAATTCTAAAGAAATATTCAATATTTTTTCCTTTAAAATCAAACTGAAACTTGCTTCTTGAATATAACTTCAAAAAACTGCTGAAACTTTTTCTTTAAAATTAAAATGGATATATGACTATCCATTAATGTTGCTAGTGATTTTCGAAGCATATTCAAGATTATTTAACTTTAGTGAATGAGTGTTTATTAATGTCGCACTATAAGCCAACACGAGGGTTACTGGCGATGGACGAACTACCACACAACACCCTGACTGATTTAACGAGCATTGGCCCCCTTACACGACTGCTTTTCAGTGGTTCTAGGGTTTGAAATCATTCACGAGACTTGACTATGATTACTAGGTTTTCGTGGCCACATTTATAACTTCCGTAGATTGAAAAGTTCCTCAGGTATTGGTTATTATAATCTTAACTTGGATGCAATATTTTAAAAGAGCAGATACGAGATTCGTAGAACTCATTTATCTCGAACAAAATATTTAGTTTCCTTGCTTATTTTTAAATAGGGACACTACTATATAAAGAATTACTGTGTTACACATGACTCTTCCCTTTAGAAATCTAAAATTAAACTGTACTCTTGAATTATAATCAGACACGAGACAAGATCGACGACTGCGCAGATCTCTCTCACACACACATTAATATTTTGCATTATTTATTTACAGGAAGACTTGACTTACTTTTACATTTACTGGAGAGAAAATTATTACCTAATAATGTAAATTAAACCCCGTTTAAGAGAAAACAATCGAAGTATTAGGCAACTAATCTACCCGTCTGGCTCCCCCAAAAATTACGAGTTCCGTCACCAAAAGCCCTCGAGTAGCTGAACAGTGTGACGTTAATATTCTCACTCCCCCAATTTTGAACTTGAGGGGAGAGGGGAATTTGAAAATTATATTTATGCAATGTTATATTAGCCATCTTCAATTTTCTAAATTTTCAATTTTCTTGATGTCCAAGTTAATATTTCTTTTTATATACAATTATTTCATAACAATATAAAAAATTAGTATTACATTCGTGCACTATACCTTCGTTTTATGCGATCAGAGGAAGATTAAATACAAATGCAAACTGCAGAGAAACCACAAGAGAAATCTTTTATAAAACTAGAAGTTTGATATTTTAAAAATTCTTTCAAGTGAGACAAAGCCTACGTGCACTCATTCTTCCATTTAGTATATCTGATCCGAGAACTCTTGAAACATTTCAAAAGAAATGTAAGAGGTAAAAACCTAGCTTAATATGCGTTTTTGTGTGCGTACACTTGAACAAATTGTATTAATTATCAAGTGAAGCGATTAGTTTACTGATGGTTGAATAAGAACAAAAAGCAACCCCTCCCCTTCCTCGAGATAGTGTGTCTTTGTTTAGTCGATTTCTTAGACATCTTTAACCAGCGAGATGTATAAATTTTTGCCGACATCGACTTTTCTTTAGTGGGGCAGTCGGGCATAAAAATTTACCGAATGGAAGGAAAATAAAATTTACATAATCTAAAAATATAGTTTCTTTTCCCCCCATTAACCTTGTTACATTAGACTCAGCAGTTGGTTAGTTAACCATGTGACGGGCTAACTAAAAAATAATTCATTCAATTTGACTTTCGAACACTTTTAAACAAGTTAATGAGTAGCAGAATGTTAAATGTAATTCTGATAAAGGTCAAATCCTTTATTGGTATCCCAAGTCGCAATTTGATAATTTTAATAGACTGCATTAGAAAATTAGAGTAGCAAGTAAAATTCCGCTGGTCATCAGATTTATTGGCGGGTAATTTAAATTAGGTTTCAACTTTTTGAAGCAGTGTTTGGTGTACTACAAAGGGAAAAACTGCACTCGAGTTTCATTAAAAAGCAAAAATTTAAAAATGTTGGATTATGCGACTTTGATCTTCCGTCCAGTTCAACGGGAACTCTCGTGTAGCTATATGAATGCTTTATATGTACGATTGTAGTTCCAGATGGCATTCTATTTAAGACGAGTGAAGTAACATCTTATTTATGCAAGTATTTGTTGCACGATCTTAAAAAAAAAAATTCAGAATAGGTCTGCAATGGGTGTAATTTCCTACCATCATGTACTAGAACAGTGCAAAATGTTTATACTTGTCGAAGAAATCGTAAAAAGCGATGTCACAAGAGGAAATATTTGTATTACACGGAATCTAAGTGGTTTAGCAATTTGAAGTATTAATGTCGAAATGAAGGGAAGTATTTAAACTTTAATTATCGATTCATCTCGACATTGTCCGTGCGAATAGAGTTTAACATTGCATTACGAGAACATGGAGTATTGGTAGCGGACCTCTGAATTTTCGGCCCTGGTTAAATGGACACCACTCAATTTGAAATCTTAATACGTTCCTATATAAACTAGGAATTTAATTATCCTTTTGCATTTCCATGCGAGAAAAACTGCAAGAAAAACTTCAGACCATATCTACTTAGCGTAAACAGACTTCTCATGGATACATTTTAAAGACGCGCAGACGAAAGCGCCGAGGCGTTCTCTATATTGTTAAAGATTAAATTTGTGCGATCTAGGAGTTAAATCTCCTCCTCCTTAGATCAAACCCTATCCTTGTGTACGCCACCAGCAGTGGAATTATCTGCATCCCCCCCACAAGTTGTCCATCTTGAAATTGGAGTCATTTATTGCAATATTAAAGTTGAGAAAATCAAAGATTTTGCTACGAACCTTCTACAATTTTATCTTTGATTCGTATTAACAAGATCCACTTAGTTTTCATCGATGGAATTGGTGCAAGAGTACTAAAAAGTGCAGAAACTTCACTTCATGTTTGTTTAACTTCATTTGTTGAGAGAATGTAAAAATGCATTATTGTATAGGGATGAAGAAATTTTTGGCGATAGTGATCAGGATTTTCTCTTCCATGAAAGGCATCTTCAGTTTCATTTGTCGAAAATAGTCGGGTGAGTGAGAGAGTGAGTTTGGCGTTTTATGGCGCAAGAGCCAGTATTGGCTATACTGCGCCAAACATTCATAGGTCTGGACGGGAAAAGAAAAGGAGAAATTTGACAAGATGGAGGGTCGAAAATAGAGAAGGATCACTGGGGTACGCCGGGGTCGTGACACCCGTGTTTACCAAAGATAGTAAACCCCTTGGGAAAAGGAAAAGATCACTAGGGTATCTCGGGATTGTGACACCCGTACCCACCTAAAGAAGGTGAGCCCCCCTGAGGGACGAGAATAGTCGGTAGTTTTCTGCATAAGTACATTAAAAAGTCAATAGTTGAATTTCAGTTTGTAACGCTAAATGAGATTTAGTATATAAAAGATTGTACTATGATTAACTACACAGAAATAATCAATTATACTTTTATTGTAGATAATATGCATTTATACATTCGTTGCTCTAAAATACGCTACATAAATTAAAACTAGACACTTCGAATTATTTTCCCGCAAAATACCAATAGTAATTGAAAACAGGAGTTGAGGAAATAAGTTTACATAAATATTAATTTATCCGATGTTTATTTATCCCGCGATAGACTTGGTCCAATTTTATGCAGAAGTTTCAGCATCTTCAGCTTGCGATGTTTTCATCAATTCGTACGATTCTTCGTCACAGGCCGAATAGCGAGATTGACAGGAATCTATACCTTCCGTTATACCTCCTTGAAGAACTTGGTTGTATTCCATCACTTTACTGCCTTCAGGAAAATCTCGTAAAGATCTGAAGTATATACATAACTAGTTATACAACATTACCAGAAGAAAAAGCGATGATTTACAGAAGGATAAATTTTTACAGAAATAAAAGCTTTATAATCAAAACTAAATGTCACAATATTAGATCTCAATCTAGTATAAGTAATTTTAGTCATTCGCCGCTTCTAGAACGCAATCCATGAAGCCTAGATTCAACTTCCCATATTAAGATCTCGTAATTACAAGAACATTAAAGTTCAACAAATCTTAAATGTAATAGCTCCAAGATTTACACGCCGTAAGAGGCATTGGTACTCGAATGAAAGACTTCGGCGATATCACTTGGAATATAAATTAGAGCATTTCATCCTACCAAAAATGCCTCTAACATTTTAGTTAATTTTCTAAACAGTCTGGATACTTAGCGTTTAGAGAGCCGATTTGCTTACACACATTGAAGCAGAAAACTAAAAGTTAATATCTACGAGCAACTCCCAAACTCAAAAGCCAAACACCGCAGCGTTCATTTGAAATGTTCACCCTTAAATCCCTAGAAATCTTGGGAATGCATCAAGACACGACGACTTCAGCTTAAGGTATCCAACAATACGCGAAAAACTTAAAATTCCGAGACGAGGAATTTGTGGTTCCGATTTTAGTAAACTCTACGAGAAAAAGCTAAAATTGTAAGGAGAATTATCAAAACTAGAAATATTTTATTTATACAAAAAACAAAAGCGCAAACTCTGAAGGAAAAAATTTATGAACTAATTTAGTAGTATTAGCATTCTTTTTGAAATAACAAAAAGCCATTAAACTTTCTTACAAAAAAGTCACCCTAGTTACTATATTAAGTCTGAAAAGTTTTAAAAGAGTTTGAATTTTGCATGTGTGTAATGTTTAAAGGAAAAGTCTGTTCCAATATTACAAAAACTTTAGTTACCTCAACTCTTTCAAGCAGTCCTTGTCCCCCTTTCAAACTTTAATATATTGCGTTAACTAGTTTTAAAGAGTTGATAACTGTACATTGGAAATGTTATCCGCCGTTTCTAAAACAATTGTAACTTGCGTGCTAGTAAACGGGGAAACTTTGCATTTGTATACCTAATAAATTTGACTACAACTAAACTAACATTGTCAAACGACTAAATAAGCGATTTTTAATGTAGTCCGATTCTTTAGAATTTAGTCATCAAATACAGGAAGTCTCGTTGACTTCCCCTTTTGTTTTGATAAAGCTTACGCAGAAACTACTCCATACAAAACTGCAATTTGTTCACACAATTTAGTTTTAATTAAAATTTAAAGAAATAATTCCAGTTTTATTCTAGTCTACATTTAACATCTGTAAGCATTCAAAGTTTACAATAGAGGTTTGATCAGATTCCGTATTAGAGCCTCTGTTAAGTCTAATTTCCACGTTAGGCGTGATATTGTTTTCACGTCTACGGATTAGGTACCCAGGCTAATCAATAGAATTACACTAAAACATAGAAGTTGGGGTATACTTGACAAATAAAATGAAATTATCCTAGCTGTTGCAATTTATACAGATTTTAAAATGACCAGAATCAAGTCCATTGGAGTCAACTTTGAAGACATTAAAATGCTCTTTATCCGAGATTACATGCATTTTTAAAATTCGGCCCGTATTCAAAAGTACTTGTTTAGAAAATTTAGGTTAGTAAAAAGTTCATATTTACCCTATAATTTCAGTAATCGTTGTGCCTAGTTCTCCAGCGCTTGATGGATTAGCTCCCATTTCACAGACGAGACGCGAGATGCATTTGTTCTCGTCTGTTTCAGCCAAGAGAGTGAAGAAACTTTCCGCTTCTTCCGTGTTAATTTGTGGCTGGTCCTCAAAACGAACTTCTCTATCAGAACCAGATTGAAAAGTAGGGTTTTGATCAAAATCATGAGACGAGAACTGTTGAGATGGAATGTTTTGAGGAGGAAACTGTCCAGGCTGAGGAATGCTTGAAGGTTGAAACTGTCCATGTTGAGGGTTTTGAGCAATGTTTTGAGGCTGAAATTGTCCAGGCTGAGGCTTTTGTGGCTGAAACTGTCCAGGTCGAGGAACATTTTGGAAGGGAGGCCAGCTTGGCTGAGGTAGTCCTGGCTGAAAAGATGCAATACTTTAAAAGGTACAGCTACATACCTTTTTTTTTTTTTTTTTTAAAAAAAAAAAAAAAGATAACTTCCGATTTTGTGGAATCTACGCACTTCACACGAATCCAATAGGCCACTTTTTAAAACTGATCAGATTCAAGTTTGCCTCACTCTAAAAACATCATGTTCTTTGATTAGCCGTAAAGTCCGATATATCTAAAGGTTACGGTACTGTAAATAAAACCTAAAGTAGAAGGTATTTAACAGTTCAGGCATATTTTACGGCTAGATTGTTAAATGCCTCCCATTATTACAGAGATTCCGATTTTAGTAAATATATAGAGCTACTGTTTAACTTCAAATTAAAATGAATTCCCTCTCCGAAGATACTTTAATCTTCTGACGAGAGTATGCTTTAACGTAGGAGTAGACTAGCGAAGTTTAAACTCCTATAAAGTTGTATAGTAGTCAAAATGAGCTACATTTATTAGCCTGTATGCAGATAGTTTTAACCATCCCGATATAATCTAATCTGCAGCAATTTTCAATACGTTACCATGTTTATCAAACAGTTTATTCTACAAAATATCCTTGACCACCCAACATTCGTTAATAATTTTCATTATAACATTTGATATGCATCAATGCTTATGAATTAAAATTTTGAGGATAAGTAGCCTATGTTTATATGTAAATATAAAACGGAAGTAGTTTGAAAAAAAGAACCCAAGCCGGTTTAAACTTACTATAAATTGGTTTAGAAATTGTCCACCTGGAAATCCTGGGATACCATTAAAACCGGGGAAAAATCCACCTCTGTTCATACCAGAGAATGGAGCAAGAAGTCCAGATCTCTGAGGAATGTTGAAGGATGAGAAATCCACGGGTCCTTCCGGAGACATTTCTTCTATAATAGATGGCTTAGGGGATCGGCGACGAAAGAAACCGAAGAATGCAGATGCCGGTTTGTGCAAGCTGATCAAAGTTAAAGATACCGTTGCTAGGCATGAGAAGGTGATAGCGTGTGCGGCTGCAGCCATTACAGCAAAAACGGCTATAGACAGAACTTTCATGATTACCTGAAATAAGATTATTAATGTATTTACCAATATTCAAGGTTGATTATACATTTAAACAAACAAATTTCGCCAAATATCTATAACTGAATAGTCGAAAACACAAGGTGGCTGCTAAGTTTGGTTCTAGCATAATTATTTGAGACTGGAGAAGTATCTTGTTGTGCAAAATCCAAGTTTGTCTCCAATACAGAATACAAAAGATCCTCAAATCAAGAGTTGTTGCTTTTAAGATATTTACTTGCGAGCGATACAAGTAACTGTGAAAACACGTAGTTTTTTTGTACAACAGTGCTATTTGCTCGGAAGTGCATACAACGACAGAAACTAATAATAAAACTAGAAGATCCATTACAACAAATTTTCTCTGAACTAGTTAACATTGAACGACTTTAAAAATAGAAAAATTTTAAAAGATGCAAAAGTGATTAATGAAAGCATTACAGTATTTAATTTACACCACTAGGCTCAACAAAAATGGATGAATTATTTTCGCCTTGAAATCTAATTTTCGTACGATAATACTGACCTTATATAAAATATATTCTGTTTTTCAAAGCGGTTAACAATCGTGAAGCACAGGGGTATTCTAGTTTACTAGTTATACATAAAATGCATTGAAAGAAATGATGTCACTGGATCTTAACCAATGAAAATAAAGTTAGAATCCAAATTTTAGTTGTAGGAATGCTAACTTTCAAAGAAAATTTTAAATTGTTTTAATATGTATCATTACACAAAACGCTTTGATGGTTGAGTGGTGACCGCGATAACCTAGTGATCATGGTTTATCACTCGTGGCCAGTGTGTCATGAGTTCGAGCCTTAGTACCACTGAAGAACCCCCGTGTAGAGGGGTTGGTTCACGTTAAATCTGTCGAGGCTCAATGTCCTCCCATTGGCGGAAGTATGGAAATTCGGAGAGGGGGTAGCAGCTCAGGTGTCATACTCATAACTTGATCGAGGCTTAAAATTACGAGGTCCGTCGCCAATAGCCCTCATGTTGCTTTATAGTGCGATGTTAATAAAGACCCATTCACTCCTTCAATGATCGAGTGTAGGTTTTTCAAGCATCGAGGCTGATACCTAAAATATCAGTAAGAAGACATAGACATTTTCGTTGAAGTATTTGATTAAGATGCGAAAAATGGCTGCGAGGTAGCATTGTGATTGTGGTTATGGCTGGAATAACGGGGGTTTGAGTCCTGGTGCAACTGTCGACTCACCGTGTACAGGGATCCGATGCACGTTAAATCTGTCGAAATCCTCTCGTTGGTGTGGGCTGGTAGTTAGAATAGGGTGTTGTCAGCTCAAGTGTCATACTTGTCACTTGACCGAGGCTCAAAATTACGAAATCCATTTCTTTAAAGCCTTTTTGTAGTTTCGCGTCATTAAAACTCTGATTTGCTCATTGATGGGAGAAATATATTGTAAACCAAAGACCTCTTGGTCTTTAGTTACAAACATTTACAGTGTCACTAATATATCATTCTTATTTAAAAATAAATAATATATCTCCAAATTGAAACCGGGTCGTTAATTGGTGAATAATTGCTCCAGTGTCGTGATAATAAAATTAAAATTCAGTACTTTGCTCAGAAATCGATCCATGAAACCAGTTAATAAGAAATGAGTTAGAAGTCTTGATGAAGGTACCGAGTTCTGTACTCCGTATTTCTCGAGTGAGTGAATATTAACGTTGCACTGTTTAGCTACTCGAGGGCTTTGACGATGGACCTCTTAATTTTGAACCATGGTCAATTGACGAGGATGACCCCTAAGCTGGCACTCTCTCCTAACTATCACACTATACCAACGGGAGGACGTTTGAGCTCTCGATAGATTTAACGTGCATCGTTCCTCTACACGGCGGGTTTTCAATGGTACTGGCTCGAGTGAGTGAGTGAATATTAACGTCGCACTGTTCAGCTGCAGGAGAGCTTTGGGCGATGGACCTCATAATTTTGAGCCATGGTCAAGTGGCGAGGACAACACCTGAGCTGGCACCTCTCTCCTAACTATCACACCACACCAACGGGAGGACGTTTGAGCTCTCGACAGATTTAACGAAAATCGCTCCCCTACAAGGCACCGATATTTCTCGAACAGCACGGTTTAGACATAAATTGATGTTAATTAGGCTCCTTTCATACCAAACGATTCCGAGTCTGTGGCGATCTTTCCAATTCACAGCGATTCTGAATGAACAAAGATTTGCCTTCACACCGCCACGGGTCACTCATTCTTCCATCAGTTACTGTCGAACATGAATGCTGTTTTTAATGTTTTAAGACGATTAACTTTTTAAGTTATTAATTTCACTACTGTATCTGTATTCATTTATTTTCAAATTGAAATACATAAAACAAAAAATATAAGAACGGTTTTATTTATAAATTTTACATACTATTTACATTTTGTTTGTTTCATATAACAAAATTTGAGATCTATGTAGTAATAAAATGATGATGGAATCTTTTTAAAAAATTAAAATTGTTGACAATATTAGTGTGTTTTATTTTATTTTAGCATTCTTATAAATATTTAATTTTTTTTCTCTCCCAAAATTAAATAAATTGTTATCAAATTGATCTTCGAAGCTATTTCAAACATCCTTCAAAATATTTCCTCCCCACCCCAAAAAAATAAAAAAAAACATTTTGCTTTAAAGTATTAAAAAGTAAAGAATAAAGTTTCCAAATTTCTAAAATTGAATAAAATAATACATGCAAAATTAATTTTATTATTTGCGCAAGATTAACAGGGATAAAATACAACTTACACACTCGGCGACAAAAACTAGAGTTAGTTTACATAATGAAAAAGAATACTATGAATACAAAAAAAAGCGCCATCTATTGGCATAAAAACAAACTCATATGCTAACCCTAACAGAGAAATCCATTATCTTCAAACATCTGAAATCAGTTTCTTTAATAGAAACTTTATGTGAAAAAATCACTAATAACATAAAAAACAATAAAAATAAACACTCTATTTGTTTGAATTCACTTTTTCTTTAAGAAATAGCTCCCGGCTGCTGGTGATTGAGTGAAGAAAATCTGACCTGCCGAATCACGCGTGAATGAGAATGACAACAGATTGAACCGGTTTCGGTTGGTGTGAAGGAGGGAAGCGAATCTTCGCTTATTTGAGCGGGAAATTACGAAGCCGAATCTTGGTTGATCAGACAAGTTTGATGGTGAATGAATCAGAGTCGTTTGGTGTGAAGGGAGCCTTAGCTATGGTCGTACTAGAGTTAATTTGATTTTTACTTCATATCATTGATGTCTGAATCAGTTATTCTTAGAAAACCATTTGTAGTGTCTGTTGGCAGTAGATTATGGAATGTGTTTGTGTGTGGCGCAATTCTCAGCATCCGTCGGGGTTGGTTGCTATTTTTGTGGGGAGAAGGTGGTTGACCTTGGAACAAGGTGGACAGGGAAAGAATAGTCCCTTGATTTTGATGCGCGAAAGCGTAGGACTGAATTTTATGTGAGGATGGAAAATTCCTTTGGTTGAGCCCGAAGCACAGGGCTTGGTTTGGTGTATCAAGAAGAGATAGTTTCTTAGGTTTTGTATTTTGGCGGTTTGAGCTTGGTGGGTTGTTTTTTTTTTTTTTTGAAGTTATATTTAATTTGGTGCAAAAGGGAAAAATAATGAGAGTAAATTTTTACGATGCGCGCGCACACCGTTGTCTAATAACTTTGGAAGTTACTGAGGGATCTTGGCTATATGAGTGTCAATCGAATTGGCGTGCCCCCCACATGTATTTGATATCTATGTGCTTGTGGTTGGGATGGGGCAGGGCTTGCACACTAAAATATCAGTCCTCCATGTTATTCCTATGGGGTAGGAAATTTTTTAACATGCCACTTTTTTGATGCTAGGGGATTGATATTTGGGGGATCGTTGTTGTTGTTGTGGCTAATTCTCAGTCTGTCTGACGGAGTCAGACAAGACCCAAAAGACCATTGATCCTTAAGAAGTCCAACACCAGGAGGGGAGAGGAAAAAAGGTCCTCCCTCGAAAGTCCCAAGCAGTCCAAGATGTGATCTGGAAAGGCTTGCTGAGTCTTGCACTTGGTGCAAAAATCAAGTCTTCCTGCCTCCACAAAAGGAAAGGCTCTTTATGTGGTCACTTTTTAATCTAGAGATTGCAGTCTGAGAGGCTCTGCCACATTTAAGTAGGAATGAGGATCCTGGATGTTTGCTTTCATACCAGTGATGGTTGGACGGGGTCCTCCACTCCTTTAAAATTTCAGATTTATTTCCTTTAAAATTTCAGCCCTAGATTGATGTTCAGAGTAGGTGAGGATTAAAGAGATAGGTGGAGAAGCATTACAACCCTCTTTAGCCAGGAGATCCGCTTGTTCGTTTCCAAAGATGTTAACATGGGATGGAATCCACTGGGGGGAAATGAAGATCACGGGACTCTGATATTTGTGTAAGTTTTTGAAGTATGGAGACACCAGCTTTGTCTCCGACTGTGATCCAGTTATAAAGATGTTGGAGAGAACTGCGACTATCAGAGAGGATCCAGAGGTCTCCGAAGTCTTGTTCTTTAAGAACTGCCTCAAGGCCGTGCTCTATTGCAATAAGTTCACTTTTAAAGACGGAGGAAAAGTCGGGGTTACGGTGGCAAAAAAAGACCTTTCTCCACGTTTCTCAATTTAAATGCCGCTACCTGATCGATCACTCAGTCTGCTGCCGTCTGTATAGAT
>BMAV01002695.1:39680-58468 GCA_019973955.1 Trichonephila inaurata madagascariensis
AATTATAATATATTTATTCACAAAAATAAAACGATCCAATACAATTTTAAAAGAACTTAGACCTTAAAATGCTTTGATTTTGGTCCTAAAAATAGAGAACACTTTGCCGATATCATTGATATATTAGCTATGATAATTTTACACTCATAAAGAGCCATTGCTCTTTTTTAAACGCATTTTCTTTTATATTTAAAATCAATTAAAAGTATTTGCCTCCAAAACTTCATGTTTTGTGAATCACAAACAAAATTTTTGCCTTGACAGCAGTATAACTAGAATACAGGTGTATTTTTTTCTCAATCTGTTCCATGTGTGTTCTTTGTAAAATATAAACTCTTCTTTTAAAAGGAATATAATTTTTCTGCAGCATATTCTTTTTAGTTTTTAGCAAGTTTGTAAAAAAATTTCTGATCAGTTAACATAACCATTTAGTTTTTTTTTTTAAATTATGTTCAGTATGCAGAATATTATATTTATATAATTTACGAGTATTTTTTAAAACATTAAATTAAGTAGATTTCAAGCAAAATACATTTGAGAATATGTACACAATTTGAAAATGTGAGCATTAAACATGTTAAAAGTTGTGATTATATAAAACTATATACATTGAAAGCTTACAAAGACTTGACAAATAATTAAATTACAAAATATTCTTACCCAGACGTATACATAAGTTGTGAAGAACACAAGCAACAACTATAGCTGGTACTCTCTCAATGCTGCAGTTCAAGCCTATTGATAAGCATGGAAACCATCTTTTAAGGATTCCAGACTTATGCTCAATTGTGTTTCTTGTTAATGCATGTGATTTATTATACCTGAAACAAAATAAAATATAATTCAACTGTCTAGAAATGTCCCTACTATGTAGTTTGTGTTTTTGTCAAGCTATATTGCCACGTTATATGTTGAAGTGCAAACAAAAATGAGAACATATGCTGTCTACACTTTATCAAGATATTATCATCAAAGCCTAAGCATTTTAAATTGTTTAAAAAAATATTAGCTTTGCTAAAGTGTTGTACTATAATTGGAAGAGATGTGAATCACTCCACTATGTTTTATTTCAAAATAGATACGAATTGAGTCCTTTAGCTAGTTTCAGACTAAACTAATTTCTCAGTGAAAACAAATTAATTTTTTGATGACCATTCATATAATTCATGGTGAAAACAGCTCCTATTTCCTTCAAGTATTTCTGTATTTGTCATAAATATTTATCTGAATATCATTTTTGATATATTTATTCACAATCCAAGGAAAAGATTACTTTTTTTGGTATATGACAATTAAGGAAAATTTTGCTTTTAAAATATTGAGCTCATTTATAGTATACGTAAAAATGAATATTATGATTTAATGTGTTGATAGTTCTGCAATTTTTTCTGGTTGCTTCGTACAATATGTTTGATAATTCTATTGTATTTATGGAATAAGGCTTAAAAAAACATCTTTTAATTATTCAAAATACCTTTATATACATACCTAACTTCAGCTAGAGATCTTCGATTCCCAAAAGGAGTCAAATATTTTTCACATGCATAGCCTGTATCTCCTAGCAGATAAAAAATCTTTATATAATTCGTTCGTTTTCAACGAATGACAGGCTGCATTGTTGTTGAAAACACTGCTGTCGGGCACTTCCTGGCCGTCTAGGAACAACGTTCCTGATCACAAGATCAACATCCACAATTGTCTGTACATTCAAGGTGAAGTAGTTTTCTCGACAGCGAAACCTTTCTGCATCTTCACCACCTGGAGACATGATGCGTACAAAGGTGCCTTCCAAAGCTCCAATAACTTTTTGAAATCCAGTAATATTGAAGAATTTCCTTAACACCTGAATAAAAAAATAATAGCAATTTGAATGGTCTACTGGTTTTGATTTTTATGATTTTAATCTAGTAAAATTTTTACTGAAAATATTATACAAAGAATGAGTAACTGCCTAGGATTTTAACAAATAAAGATCAGAATATCCAAGGTAGAATGTAAACATTAAATAAATAACTAATGACATATATGTATCAACAAATCATTATTTGTATAGGTAATCGGATATTATGTCAGATAATGCTGCCTTATAATTATTAATTATGAGAACTCTAGAAATCAAACTTAGCATCATATGTACATCAAGGAAATGTCTGTAGATAGTGTTACAAAAGCATAGAAGCACAAATGTCTCGGTCACATAATTAATATTAGGAAATGTAAAAGAAAATCATCATCTTACACATTTAAATCTCATTCAATCAATGTGTTCTTGCTATTAGAATGTCAGCATCTTACAAATTTAAAATCTCATCTATGCTACAAGCTTATTTTATTGAACAGCCAAAATAAAGATAAGTAGGCAGAGGTGGATTAAGCTAGTTGGAGGCCTATGAGCTCAAGAGTCGAAAAACTAAAATAGTGAAAAGTTCCATTGACAAAAAATCTTTAAAAAAAATGTATTGCTAATAACAAATCTCAAAGGCTAAAGAAAAAACACAAGTCTTTTTTTAAAAAAATTAAACACCTTACTAAAGAGCTTACAATATTGCTATACATTTTTAGGTGTGTTTCTTTCTCTTTGGCAAATTCATCAATTACTTTTGCAGTATCTATTTTGTTCAAAACATCTTGTTCTATGTGTAACATGGCCATGTTGTTCAATTTGGCTTCTCTCTCATGGTAAATAATTTTAACATGCTTTAAAACTGAAAAAGATCTCTTACCTGATGCATTCGATATCGGTATTGCCAAAAGTATTTTTAAAAGTATCTCTACATTAGAATTTTTCATGCAGTTAGATAAATTTCTAAAAGTGTCTTCATTGTATCTTCGTTTTCTTTTAAAAATAGTAAAAACTGATCCAATTCATTTCATAAAAATTTAAATATTCGATATCGTCTTTCTATGTTTCCTTTAGTTTTTGTGTTGCTTTCCTCTAAATTTCAGGAAATAATCTCTCGTTAAAAAAAAAAGAATGTTGCATAACAATTTCATAAATCTCAGCTCTTCAAGATAGTTCTGCTGTTGCCCTATCGCATATGACAAAATAAAAATTTACTAAGAAATTTTCTCTTCTTTCAAGAATTTATAATTGATTTTTCTTTTCTTTTTTTTTTTCATTTTCACTGAAAATAATTTTTTTCTTTTGTTGCTTGTGAGCTTGTTCAGCTTCCTCTTCAGACGAAAGTCCTAATAAATCAGTTGCTCCTTGTTCCCTTTTTCAAAATTCATTTCTCAAATTTTAGATACAGTTTTCTAGACAGTTTAGTAAATCTCTTAATAATTCACACTCAACTTATTGCTTTGATTTGCAAGTAGTGTTTATTCTTAGAGCAGGGGTGGCCAAACTTTTGGGATCCGTGATCTACTCCACATTTAAAAAATCGAAGGCGATCTACCAATGGCATAACTAAATTAACGTAACGTACATGTTTATATATTTATTTTCGGTAACAAGAAAAAATGGAAAATTATCTAATTTTTTTAAAAAAAAACTTTATGTATTAATATTTACAAAATAAAAATTTACTGATGAAAATAATCAAAGTATTCATATATCAAAAATTGACCATCCTATTCACTTCATTTAGTTGAAATTTAGCGCTGTATATCTGCGACAAGTTTATCATATTGTGGCTGGTACGAGCTTATTGCAATGCGTAAACACAAAATTAAATGTTCATCTGTTAAACGCGACCGATGTGTGGTTTTTATGGCGTTCATGGTTGAAAAAGGAGATTCGGAAATATATGTCGATCCAAAGTATGATTTCAAATACAAAATCAATTTGTAAATATTTGGAAACGTTTCCTCAGAAGTTAATTTCCAAAAATCAGTATCGCTAGATGCTCTGGATTTAAGAAATATATCGCATCTTAATTTCATAATTTTTTCCTCGACCGTGACTGATGTGGTATCTATTAAATGTCCTATTTTTTCAGATACTCCATCAATGTTGACATTTTCATTAAATGGAAATATCATAAAATTGAGTATTTCTTCCAACCTAATTAAGTCAGCGAATCTTCTTTCAAATTCTTCAAACAAAACATCTAAGTGTTCGGCGAAATTTTCGAAGTCTCGGTTTGGATTATGGATGCACTCTTCCTCCATGGTTTTGAAGTTTCTTAATTCATGTTTTTTTTAATTGAGACGCATACCTTTTTATCGTTTCTTTGAAAGTTTTAATTGCGCTCATCATGTCTGTTAAACATTTATTCTTTCCTTGTAGATTTAGGTTTAAGTCGTTGTTTTGCAGTGATATCGCAGAGAAGAACTAGTTTCATGAGCCATTTCTCATCTTCCATTTCAGTAATGTGCTCTCCTTTCATTTGTAGAAAAATTTTATTTCTGGTAACAGAATACGAAATCTTTTTAAAAAAGCACCACGGCTTAGCCACCTCACGTCTGTGTTCAATAAGAGATCTCCGGTCTCTGATTCAGTTTCTTCCAAAAGCGCCCGAAATTGTCCTCTCTGAAGACTTCTTGAACGAATTGAATTGACGATTTTAAAAGCAATTTGCATTATATCATTAGACTTTAGTATTTTTGAACACAATACCTGTTGATGGATAATGCAATGATAGCTGGTAAAACTGGGAATTTCCTCATCATTATTGCACAAGGCAATAAAACCAATTCTATTCCCGACCATTGCTGGAGCTCCATCTGTTGTAATAGAGACCAATTTATGTATTGGAAATCCTGTCTTATCAATAAAGTTTTTAAATGAATTATAGATATCTTGGCCTCTCGTTTGTCCTTTCAATGGAATTATAGTTAATAACTCTTCTTTTGAAGTCATATCTTCGACAACCATTCTAAGAAAAATGCATAACTGTGCAGTGTCACTAATATCCGTGGATTCATCAAATTGAAGTGATAGGAACTTACAAGCTTTTAAATCGTCATTTAATAAATCCGCCAAATTATTATTCATAGTTTCAGTCCGTCGCATCACAGTGTTACGCGACAAAGAAATATTATTTATTGACGATATTATTTCAGATTTGTTTTTAAAATCGTGGAATAGCACTTCTCCCGCTTTACAGAAAGCTTTTTTTTATCAATTCTCCATCTTCGAATGGTTTTCTTCGCTTTATCAAAACTTCCGTAATTTAAAACGACGCCAATGTTACTGCTTTAGCTTTGGTGCCTGGTCTCGTAAATAACGATTGCTGTAAATGTAAATTCAACTTTATAATTCATGCACTTTAACTTTTCGAAGCTCACTGCCGATTGGAAAGTCTGTAGCGTATTTTAAGTGCATGGTTTTAAAATGTCTTTCGACGTTTGCTTTTTTTGGTAGTGCCACACTTGAGTTACACATGAAACACACACAAACACATTTCTCCTTCACCATAACAAAAAAGAAATCATCTTCCCACTCATTGTGATAATGGTATGTTTTACTTCTCTTAGCACTGGTACCTGACTGAGTCATTTTGGACGGGTTGTTGAAACAACAAATTATCGTATCAGTGAGGTAGGAAGCGAGCGACCTGCAACGTAAGACGATTTAACTGAGAACTGAAACTAAACGGACGGGTGTGACGGGTAGACTAGTCGACTCGCCGCGTCGCTATCATCGAGTCGGCTACTGGATATAATCTAAGCATCCCACTTTGTCAAATTGTTTCTATTTAATTCTCCACTGTAAGACGACAAATTCATTGTATTACTTTGCACAATTTGTTTTAGGTTTTAAAGCGTAAACTGTAGTAAACTATTATATTTTAAATAATTCATTAATTCTATGTCATAAATTAAATTGTTAATATCCGAGGTCATTATCGGGATGGTCGCACGGACTACCTAAAATGTCTTCGTGGTCGACCAGTCGACTGCGGTCGACGTCTTGGCCACCCTTGCTCTAGAGAGTATGGTATTCCAAATCTCATGGTTATTTGGGAAGTTTTATATTTGTCACTCTGTTTCAAAAGGGAAGTTGCCTCCAGTATTGTGGTCTTTTTTTTCTCATTCGTATAATGACTTTCAGCTAGGTTCGCTTTTATAAATCTTTATTTTGCTATAAAGGCCCAAATTCAACTAGTTTGAAATAATTTGCTTTCAACTAGATATATCTTTTATCACATAATTTCGTTTTGTTTCATTTATCTTAATTAGTAAAATACACTGATGGAAATAAAAATCCCATCATCCAGAAGGAGTTGCGATATACAGTAGAACGTCGTTTATCCGAACGTTTATTATCCGGACCAGTTTTTTTTTGTCAGCTACATGTACTATATATGAATACGTTTTCGAACAGTGCAATGTTCATCAGTTGTTTCGCGTGAGGCCAAAAGTGACGGGAAAACCCAAGTTCAAGGGGTTTTGGGGAATTTCAGATTTAGAAGGCGAAAAAGACTTCAATGACGACCACAGGGAGGAGATTACCGACTTTGTCCAATCGATCCCAGGATTTCAAGAATGCTATGAAGAAGATGTAGAAACCTGGATGGCATGCGATGTAGAAGACTGTGGATTTCAAATGCTAAATGATGACGAGATTGGGTCTTCCGTGCAAAGAGAATCCAACCCTGTCAACGATGAAACGGATGAAGACGAGGACAACAACAACAACGACTAAAGTAGCAAGGGTCCATTAAAAGCTGACGCGTTTTCTGCGTTAGAGACAGCTATGCAGTGGTATGTAAAACAATCAGAGTGCTGTCTTACTCAATTACTGCTGCTCAAGAGAATCGGAGACCTTGCAGCGAAAAAACGAAGGTGTACAATGGTATAGCGAAAACTAAGTGATTATTTTCCACAATAAAGGTAAAATTGCGACATTTTGCAACTATTTTGCTTTTTCTTCAAGTACGTTTCCCGCATGTGAGGATTTTCCATATTCGCATAGTGTCCGGTTTCATATACTGCATGGATCGCATTCGGTTTTCGGTTATCCGAACAATCGCGTATCCGAACGGTGTCCGGTCCCAATTGATTCGGATAAACGACGTTCTACTACATAATGAAATTTAATAAGCGTGTTTATACATCTGAAAGATAGATTTGATTCAAATTTCACATCAGGTGTATTAGTGGGGAGCTAGTTGCACCCCTTTGAGGAGGCGAATCTAGTGTACTTTAAATAGGAGCTATTAAGTTCGTGAAGATTATTTATTGTTGAGATCTGACGTAGTGAGTTGATGTTAGACCAGAATGACTTTAAGAAGACGAAGAAGCCGTTATTAACAGCTTGCTGAGTTTGAACACAGTATTATAATAGAGATAAAAAAAGGGGGGAGGGGGATTTACTTCCCACGATATTGAAGGAAGATTTAGTAGGAATGCAACCACTATGTATAATTTTTGGCAGCAGTAATCCTTGGAAGAAAATTACGGTCAACCATTACCTCAAGAAAACTATAGTCCAACCACGCACGGGCCACCACTGACAGAAAAGACCGCCTTATTCACCATATGACAGGGGAACATCGTAATGCATCTAAAGCAGTGATACTCAAACTGCGGCGCGCGGGCCACATATGGCCCACCGGCCTTTTCTGAGCGGCCCGGTCAAGGCCCATTGCACTGAAAAATTAAATTAATGGAGAACAATGAGCTGAAAATTTGGAGGCAAATTCTATCAATCAAGCCATCAACTATATCAATTTTGCTATCAATTTGTTTTTTAAAAGTAGAATGTAAGCAAGAGGCTAGGTTATAGATCAGGCATGTCAAACTCATATTATATGGAGGGCCACATGACCTATTTTATATTAAATCGGGGGCCGCATGCTCTCAAAGCTCAAAAAATTAATAAAATACGACTTGTAGAATGATTATATTATGCATTTACTAGACTCAATGTCAAGGGTTCTTTTTAATACATAAAATGAAAATAAAAGTTATAATAAGAAATTATTATTTAAGAATTTAAGGTTACCAAAACTTTAAAATGTTTCAAATTTTGCATTTTTTATTTTTTTTTATTTTAGTCTTAAAAAAATAAAGGATACCCGCTAACTCTTTTGCTGTATTATTTTTTTTATAATTCTACACAAAGAAAGCAGGAAAATTTAATTTTAATATGACAAGCGAAATACTACTCCCCCTTTCTAAAGGGACAACATTTTGAACACTGTACTCTCTTTTTTTGTTTTTAAAATTAATTTTAAACAGTTATGCAGGACAAGATTTGTTTTATAATTTGTTTTATATTTATTTTTATAGTTTTAACAAGACATTTCAGCTACATATTTATCTAATAAATTAATCTAAACAATGTTATAATATCATGTGCAAGGATAGTGTCCAAAGTGAAGTATAAAAGTAGTAAAAAATTAATGTGTAAAATATTAGTTTTTTTTTATATGGAAGATACTGTGAATCGTTGATGACACATGTGTTTGCGAAGCTTACAAAGAAATCCAAACAGCAATAATTTAAAACTAAAAGAAAAACAAAGGTAATAAAATAAAGCTCACTAATCCTATTGGCTTTAAATACTTATTTTTAAAATATTTTTTTTTTAAATCCTGATGAAAAATATCCTTATTTTTGATTTTCTTAAAATGAGTTTTTTTTTGTGTGTGTGTGTGTGTGTGGATTCCTAAACATTTTCTGAAAATCTACTTTACCTATAGCACTCATATATCTTGCATGTTACAAAATTTAATTTTTTTCAGATACAATGAATACTTTTTTAAAAATAAACGTTTAAAACTTTTAGATATTGCACATTATCTTCATAAAGATTTTAAATCATAAAATAAATTAAAATTTTTAAAATTTTTATTTTATTTAAATTTATTGTATTGAATGATATATTAACAAGCACTACAAAGTTTAAAAGTTATATATTCCAGTAAACTTTATGCAAGTTGTATCTTAAGTACATGACTGAAAAATATGATAGCTATTAATTGTTCACACATAATTATTTATATTTATAAATGTGATTTTTTTACATAGACAGGCACATAAGTGCACAGATATTACGGCTTAAAATAAGTTTATTTTTACCTTCCAGGACGGTCCCAATATTACTTTTTAGAAGATGTTTGGCACCATTTTTCATAAAGTAAATCATCAAAGTTTGGTTTAATATGCTGAGCTGATGCGATCTTTAAAATTGATGATAAATGTTTATCGGTTAATCTTGACTTTCCTGAATTTTGTTTCACATTAAAGAAAATAATTGCTCGAATAAATAAGTACTTCCGAAAAGATAGCCATTATACGCATAACAAAGGATAACATCTCAGGAAATCGATGTATTGATAAATATGTGTAAAAGTCTGAAATTTCAACTTCCATACATTTTTGCTTCAGCAAAGAATCACATTAGATCTCAATCAATTCCATTTATAATTTTCATCAAGTTCAATGTCGATAAATAGAGGTGAAGTAAAAAGACGAAATTGTAATTCACAGGAATTGTAATCAGAAAATCTAAATCGCGAATTCTCTTTTTCTAACAATTTAATTAGGTGAGCATATTTTGTAAATTTTAAATTAGGGGATTTAATTAATAGATATTGGCAGCTTTCAAAGTGAGACAGGTTTTCTTTTTCTCTTTGTTTTCGCCAAAGAAATAATTTTTGTTTTAAAGCGTTAATATCATCAAAAAGTGTTGCAGCAAGATCATTTTTGCCTTGAAGCTTAAGATTAAGTTGATGAAGGTGACTTGTGATATTAACTGAGAAGGCCAGGTCCTTTAGCCATTGCCCATCTTTTAATTCTGCACATTAGTATTTTTTTTTTTTTGTTTCTAAGAAAATTATGATTTCGTCCAGCAGTTTGAAAAATTGTTTTAATGCTTCATGACTCGAAAGACATCGAACTTCTGTATGGTATGGTAAATCAGTGAATTTACTTTCTATGTCTTCCAAAAATGCAGTGAACTGACGATGATTAAGTCTGTGTGCTCGAATATAATTTACAATTTTTGTGACAATTTTTAAAACAAGTCCGATATTTAAAACTTTGGAGCAGATTACTTGTTGGTGAATAATGCAATGAAAATGTTCAAAATTATTGTTTCCGTGTTGTTTGCATGTTTCTTTTAATCTTGCAACAACTCTTTTGGTAATACCGGTCATGGTAGGTGAGCCATCAGTTGCAAGACAAACCAACTTATCCAATGGTAACTTATACTATTTTACAACTTCCATAAGTGCATCAAAAATATCAGATCCAGTGGTAGTATTATGCATAGAAATGACTTCCGAAAGTCCTTCAATTATTTTTAAATTAACATGGCATCCGCGAATAAAAATGGCAATCTGAGCGATATTTCGAATATCTGTACTTTCATCAATTGCAATCGAGTAGGTTTGAAATGTTGATATTGTTGAAAGATGCTAATTTCTCAAATTTTCGGCTATTTCATCAACTCTGCTAGCTACAGTATTTAGACTTAAACTAACACTTAAAATTTTTATATTTGTGCTGGACATAATACTTCCGCCGCTTTGATTAAGCATTCACTAATAAAATCACCTTCAGTAAATGGTTTCAATCTGCTTTCTATTAAATGGGCTGACATATAATTAACTTTTACAGAAGCTGTATTGTCTTCAGAAAATTTAGTGAATACATTTTGTTGTTTTTGAAGAGTTGATTTCAAATCTTTCAATTTTTCTTCACGAAATTTTGAAACGTATTGGTCATAATTTGTTTTATGTGATTTGTGTCATAGTACCTTTTAGGATTATACTCCTTAGAAACTGAAATAGAGTTTTTGCAAATCAGGCATAATATTTTATTCTTGTTTTGGACACAAAAATATTGCAGTTCCCATTTTTCTTGAAAAATGCAACGTTCATCTTCAATTGATCTTTTTTTACTCATTGTAGTTGAAGTTTGGTTTTCTTTTTATTATTAAATAATTTTTTACATTTAATCCACTTTTACCAAAATCCATTTTCATCTGCAAACGATTGAGCAAACTCTGCTCTTTATCTTGTTTTTCGTCTTGTGACTGCATCTGACAATGCTCTTAGCTTCTCGCTGATTAGATACTCTGAAGACAGAGGAAGAGAAATACAAGTAGCACGCATAATAAATTATGATGCTATCTGTTAAGTTATAAAGATTTTAACACTGTCCTGATGTTCTCCAATTCCAGAGGGGCCTTTAATGGACAGTCCCTCTGCCCATAGGAAGTGCGAGGTCACTGACCCAAAGGGGATTGAGGTTATCAGAACGGTTTAGAAGAGGGAGAATGGCTCGTAACGTGGTGTTAACCTCATGAACATTTAGTAACACCGCATTATATTGTGTGAGAAATGTAGTTTATTCAGCATACTAAGTTGCTCTCTATTTCTTTTAACGTAAGAATAAGTAACAAGTAAATCTGTTATAAATTTTTAAAAAGTTCACCTCAAATAATTTTTAAAAAGAAAAAAACTTTAAAAGCTTGATATTTAAATATTTTTTTAAAAAGTCATGGTGGGCCGCAACTTATGTATCGGCGGGCCGCGTGTTTGACATGCCTGTTATAGATGAAAGGAAATAGAAATTATCCCATAACTCAGTAACAAACGCACAAAAATAAATATTTTTATGTGTATGTTTGATCGGAAAGTTAATATGGTATGAAAATAAAAGCCAAAAATGTGTTTTAATATGTTGATCAGTTTTGCTTTGTCTAATGTTGCGTTGGTCTTATAGTGTGTTTTTTCCATTATCCGTGCGTTGCGGCCCACGTGAAATGCCTGTCATGTGTATGCGACCCGGCGGGGAAAAAAAGGTTGAGTACCCCTGATCTACAGAATAAATTGTTTTTTTCGGTAGCAAGAGTGACACATTAAACCGTTAAAAATCACTCGTTTGAGAAATAGCTCCCAGCCTATAGACTGTAGACTTCATACCAGTAGCTCCAAATCACTGACATCTATGACTTCTGTGCTGTCACGCTGGAGATCATTGGAGAGCATAGTGGCGATGTGTTGTGTTGTCTTATCAAAGCTGTTTCTGTCTTAGTGCCAGTGATGGCTGTTTATTGATAAAATTGTAAGAGTACTCTCGAGATTAGTCCACACACCCTGACTGCAAACTTGTACGTCAGTCTGATGATTCAGACTGTTGCAATGTCATTTATAAACATCATTCAAAAGGGGGTTTTCTAATAGGGTAACGTGTGCCCTCACACCCTGTTGTAACCCAAAATGCTCTATACTATAGAGTGTAAACGTGTTGCCTTGGTCTGCTAGATCACCAGATCTTTCTCCCATCGAGCACGAATGGGACATCATCGGACAGCGTCTTCCACAACCAGAAAACTAAACAACCTTATATTAACTAACCAAGAACTACATGAATACAATTCCCTCCCATAAATTGATATCCAGTACTTGTACGGCATAGAGTATGCACGTTTGCAAGCTTGCATTTAAATTTCTAGAGGTTATGCCGGTTTTTAATGTACCATCATTTCTCATTTCAAATGGCATCTCTCGCGTTTACATTAACCAGGGATCTTGAAACTTTTATCAATTAAATATGTTACCAAGAAAAATGTATTGCCGAAGTTTCATTAGTCTATTGCTGGAGTTCGGCGAATTGCAGCATCTGTTGACCAACCTAGTTCCCAGGTTCAAAAGATTCTTTCAAAAGTCTTACACTACTATCCCTATTAAACTGTCGCTAGTGCAGCAGCTCTTATCAGATGATCTGGATAGTAGACAAACTCTTGCGTTGCGGTTTCTTGCGCGAATTGAGCTCCAGGATGAATGTCCATGGAACATTTTGTGGATCGACGAGGCCCATTTTTATCTGGAAAGCGTGGTTAACACGCACAGTCACCGTATTTGGGCTGGTACAAATCCACATCAATTCCGTAAAGTTTTATTATACTTCGCATGTAACGGTTTGGTGCAGCTTTACTGCAACCTTTATTGTGGTTCCATTATTTTTCGAAAAGCACAGCGCTGCAGGGCCTGTGACATGCACCGAAACCAGTCAAGGATACGCTTCATTATGCAGGATGGTACTCCTCTACACATCGCCCGTTGTGTGAAACAAGTGCTCCACCGCCATTTCGGTGACGTCAAAATCAGAACGCCGCATTTTCCTACAGCTTTGTCTCCAAGATCCCCCGACTTGAATCCTTGCGAATTTCGGCTGTGGGGATACCTCAAGGCTATGGTCTACCCTGATCCCATCATGTCTCTATCCGACCTTTAAGAAAGCATAGAACGCCATGTGCGTAACACTCCCCACTTCATGCTGCTTTCAGCAATCAAACACGCAATTTTACGCTTCCAGATGGTAGCAGACAATAGTAGACAGCATATCGAGCATGTTTTGTAAACTTTTGTAGATTATTTATGTGTTCTCAACAAAGCTATAATCTAGGGGTGGTTTTTGAAATTCACACTGCGAAAAACCGGTATTCAGAACTGAGAACGAAATACTCACTTTTGAATACGTCACATACTCAAAATAGCTCCGATGCAAACATACTCAAATTTGAGTATCCTGGATTTTCATCTTTGGCACCGGGTACGTACTCAAAATTGAAACATCACATACTCATTTTTGAACCTGTTATTGGATCAAGTTTGAGAATGCAACAACAAAATGAGTATGTAATGCACTCATTATTGAGTTTTATGCTTTCAAGTATGAGTATGTATAGTATTCATTTTCGATACTGTTGTATTTAATATGAATTTTTAACAGAAAAAGATGCTTCAACTCAAATCTCATGGGATCTAAATATGTGTGATCCCTAAGTTGTAAATTTCACTTTCTTTATCTTACATATTATTTAATATACATTTTATGAAATATTTTTTCCACTTAACTTCGAAATCAAAATTCTTTTTACATTTACTGCGTGTTACAAAAAGATACTCGCGTATTATCGCAAAAGTGCCAACATTTATCCCCAATACGGTTGCGATAGTACAAAAAGTACCAACAGAAATTTTACTTTAAGAAAAGAAAATGTAACTATTATGTGATCATAAATTGTATGTCTTCGAACTTATACCTCACATTTAAATCTTTGAAAATATCAAAAATAAATTCGATAAAATAGTTAAACAAATGTGTAAGCATTTGAACTAGTTCCGGAAGCAATTTGGTTCATTAAAAGTTATATTTATGTTTCTAGAAGATTATATTGTCTCTTTAAAATCCTATAAAAGCAGAAAATTAACTTTTCTTTAAATTCAGTCTTTCAATAATAAGTTATTAGAAATATCTTGGAAACAATAAGATGAATAGCGGATTTTACATGGTAAAAATTTCAAAACAAATTAAGAAAGGAATAGTTTATTACGTATTATGTAACATGAAGAAAAAACCTTTTGACTAAAATAACACTTATTAGGACCAGGTATGTGAGTACTTTTTTATATATCAATTGTTTTGTTTTAATAGAGAGAGAAACACACACACATCTATCCAGATGGAAATATAGAAAAATGCATTGCAATAAATATTACAAATTAAGCTCGTTTTTTATTCATATCAACTGATTTTACACTCTCCAATCACCAAAAAAAAAAAAAAAAAAATAATAATAATAATAATAATATAGTTTTTAAGTTAATGCTTTTCGAATCAAAAATTTCAGTCCTTAGAAGAATATAAAATCAACTAAAACAGTAGATTTTTACATTTACAAAACATTTTAAATTCACAAGTTTTTAACCAACTTGAAAGAGTTTTTAGAGAAGATTTAGCACCCACACATTTAAAAGAAAAAATAGCATCCTAAGTACTAGCAGAACCATAATCCAGTGTACTGCATTATTTAGGGTACAGCAATTTATTTTCAATACCTTTTTTTCAATAATTCACTGTAAACAAGAAAAATAAAACAAACACAAATCATATTTTGAAATATTTATTCTGAAAATTGTACACATACATTAAAAAAATAAACAAGAATATAAGTGAGATTTTTGATAAAAGCCTTGAAGTTACTAAATGTCAGCGAAAATGTCTTTCAAACTGTACTTTAAATAAATTACATTTTAAGGTATGTGAGTCACCTAAATCATTTACAGAAGAATTAATAAATAGCTGGTTCTGAGAGGAATCTTAAAACTTTTTCACATTAGAGTAAGATCTCTACAAATGATGTTCATAGCTATATAGTTTTCTAAATGACTATCTACAAAATTTAGCATAACACATGTGTACACTACACACCAAACATTTTTTAGGCATGGTTTTGAAATTGCTGCAAATAAGATTTTGGCATCCATTAGTTTTCAATCTAAGATGACGGTCTCCCACTATGAACTCTACATGAAAATAATTCAAAAGATTGCCTTATTCCTGACAAAAGAGGAATTAGTACTTTTACGTAGAAAACCAATTAGAAAAATATGAGTGCCAGGATTTTAAAAAAATAGAACACAAGGTATTTAGAAATGCCAGGAAAAGAAGCAGAAAAACTATGGAAATTGGAATGTGAGGAAAATAGAAAAATAATAACTGCTTTTAAAAGCGTGGTGTGCTTGATATCAATTGTTATAATTTCTTACTAGTTCTATTCCGTAATGCAGAGTTAGTGTAAAAATGTAGTACAACAAAGGACCACACGCTTTTAGCACAATAAACTTAATTTTTTCGTTAGTCATTTTATTCTTATATTAAGATATAATTTTTAATTTTTAGTAGATTTACTATAAAAGCATTTTTTTTAGTTTTTTTAAACCATAATTTATTAAATTTATAGTGTTTCATGTTCGTCAGACTGAAAAGATTTCAGTATTTACGTATTACCAAAACAATCACCAACTTGCTAAATTGGCAACTCCGATTGGTACTTACGTTTTATTACGATTTTATTACAACCTATTGGCGACATTACATGAAACGAAGCACCTGGTTGCCAATTCAGTGTGTACGATACATAGGAACATAGGGGTTGCCAATTGTTGTGATATTTCATAAGTTCCCTCCGATTTCCTAAGTGTTGTACGTGCTAAATTGGCAACCAGGTGCTTCGTTTCGTATAATGTTGCCAATAGGTTACGATAATACATAAGTAGGGGAACCTGCCCTATTTTTTCAATGCACAAAAAGAGCCCCTGGTCTGTTTAAAAATGTGAAACTGATATGCATTCATCATTATACTAACTACCATCCAAATGTAGATAATTGTAAGCACTTAAAATAAATAAATTCTGTGAAATAAAAGGTTTTAAATAAATTTCATAAATGGACCTAGGTACAATATCATTGTATCTAGGGCCTTTTCCTGAAAGTTAGGTGTCACTCTATAATCGATAGAAAACAAACATGCACATATGAATTTAATGAAAAAAAATATCAGCTAATGCACTGATTTATCATGTAACCATTTAAATTGCAATGTGCCAAATTATTAATGGGAATTAATAATTTAACATGTTTTCATTCAACATTATAATTTAAAAACTGGTTCCAAAAGTGAGCTGCATACATTGTCGCTCTGAAGCATCCACAGATTGTGGTTTGGGCAATTTGAACCCAATATTTCTGTTGCCAATTTCATAAGTTTCCTCCTTATCAAAAAGAAACTTATTTGAAGGTGCAATATTCTTCAGAAATTTAACACTATAGTATTCTTCTTTAACATCTATTATTTTTGCCACATTAGGTTTTGACCATTTTATTCTGTCAGGATTTCTAGGCATCTAAAACAGTTAGGAATTTATAATTGCTCATAAAGAGGGAAACTGATAAATTAAAAATTTAATTGAAATATCGTAAAAGCCTGTGATTTAGAATTATATTTTTATAACTATAAAAATTTTTTTAATTAAATGAATTCTTATGTGTGTAGAAGCAAATTAATAACCCTGAATAATAACAATAATGGTAGCTAACATATTATTTATCAATCAAGCATGTTGAAAGTTTCAGAACAAAATATACACTCTCATTTTAATAACATCCAATAATAATAAAAAACTTGACTGAATCAAAATGGTTCAGATAATTAAGACCATTTTCCTCCTTTTATTATGAAAAAACTTTTTCAATAAAATAATAATATGAAGAATATTAATTGCAATTATACCTAGGACCATGTGGACCTAGGTAGAAGGCAACTATGTGGCCACAGGTAAAAGACTAGGTAATTTTATACAAAATGTCTTCTGCAGAAAAACCCACATGGAGAGAGAATTTATTTAAAATCTTATTTAGTACTTAATGTTACAAACAAAATTATGTACAAGACAGAGAGAGAGAGAATTCAAAGAAAATTTTTTGACTTATTTTATACAAAAATAAAAAGAGATGAGCTGCAAATCTTTACATCAGACGAAACTTTACAAAACGATACATCATTTATAATTAACCACAGCTTTCTTTTGAAAAATTTCAAAATAAATGCCAAAGTAGGATTTGGTGTTACCACTCACCCAACTGAGTAATAAAACTTAGAACTAAATATTATTCGAATAAAATGGTGTGGCCCTAGGTACACAGGTCTCCCCTACTCAGATTTTTTTGTTTTCCACAATGCATGCCTGCATATAGGAGTTTTTGTACCAAAGCTGTATTAATTTTTGGTACTTACATATTATCGCAACCATATTGGCAAGATTATATGAAATGAAGCAAATGAGTGTGTCAATTTAGCGAGTACAACACATGGAAAATCAAGGTTGCGCGAACTCGACGAATTATTTTGAACGTTGGCACTATTGCGATAATATGTAGGTACCTAAATTTTCTCTACCTTCCTTTAACTTGTTCAGGAACAGTTAATTTTCACTGTTAAGTCTAACTCCATTTCAAAATTCATGTAAAATTCTTGCTGTAATAAAACACACCAAAATTTACAGTTTATAATCATTCCATAAGTTCCATATCCAGATCACGCCAGTATGATAACGGGACTCCGCGAAATGGGAAAACACAATCTCACATATGATACCATGTTCCCTGAAGTGATTACATATACAGTGGACCACAAAAGTGTTCGTACACTTTCAATTTCCTATAAAATTTAATGTTTTCGACTAATAAAAATTAATATATTGTAATTGTAATTGTGTTCTTAATGAAATGACATAGTCAATTTTTTAAAAAAAAAATAGTATAACTATTTTTTAAAAAAATTAATAATCAAAAAACTACTAAAAAATTACGCCACAAAAGTCTCTGTGCACTTAACAAAAATCTCAACATAGCTTTAAATATTGTATTTCTTTCTTATTTTAGTACTTAGTAGGATATCTTTTAGTGTCCACAACAACTTTTAAACGTCGTGGTATAGATTTAATCAGTTTTTTGTAGTTTTTGCATCGATTTTCGACCATTCTTCTATGATTATTGTTTTTACTTCACATTATGTGTTTAGATGTCACGTTTTCTCTTTTTTTTAAATCAAAATCTTACCAAATATGTTCTACTGGGCTAAATAAAGTGATTGAGGAGGTGTTTCAAAATTTGGGGACAGTTATAGAGACACCAGCGGAGTACATTGAGAACAGTGCGCTTGGCGTCATTATCCTGTTAAAAAATGAAGTCGTCTCCTATATCCAAATTTTGGGCGGATAATTTAAAATTTCTCTTTAAAAAATATTTAAATAGACCTCATGATTCACAATACCATAAAAAAATACCAAATTACCTAAATCTGAGGCCGCGATTTACATCCCCACGCAAGAACACTTCCACCTCCATAGTTAATTCATCCAACTATAGATTCTTGGGATTAAGTTTCAGAAAATACAAAATTGACAGCAAATTGATTGGAATGACAGAAAATTTAACATTTTTGGTTCCGATGGGCATATTATAGCTTGTAAATGAGGAGTTTAATCCCATGAATTTATGTGGAACATGAACTCCTCCACCGGAAGTATTCTAGCGTG
>BMAV01002695.1:68468-82540 GCA_019973955.1 Trichonephila inaurata madagascariensis
ATAATATAAATGAAAAAAATAATATTTTCGGGTTTGATTTAGGGGATGGGAAATTAATTACAAGAAAGTTGCCACCCGGTTATTATGAATCAATTCCCGATATTTTACGTTCAATGACGCTGCCTTCACATGAAGGGAAAATTTTATTCAAATTCAATGCTAATAATAAACGAGTAAAAATAAAAACTCAAAACGATGCGAGAGTAGTTCTGGAAGAAGGGTTATGCGATGTGTTAGGATTTCATTCTCAAATCGTAAAAGGTATTGAAGAAAGTGCTTTTGTAGCTGATCCACAGGCAGCATTTCCAGTATTTTATGTTTACAGTGATATTGTCCAACCGGTGGTGGTTGGTCACGTCGAAGCCCTTCTTTTAAGAGTCCTCAGAATTTCCGGAGATGCTGTGAGTGCTCAGTACGATAGACCACATTATGTTCCTGTTATACGACAATCTTTTCACACCATTGAAATCGAAATTCGTCTTAATTCAGGTGACCTGTTACCTTTCGAAAGAGGTAAGGTGATAGTTGTTCTGCATTTCCGTATGCGGCAGATACTATAAATACGCAGTACATCAAAGAATAAATTCATTCCCATCATGTTAAGAAAATGAGTCACATCATGAAAGTACCTTACGTGTGTTGTACAAAAAAATTTGAAGACCATTATACGAATCATATCGGGTCAGGAGTTCCTTATTACGAAGGCGTGTCGTTTCAGAAAGGTTATGGATTAGGAGGAATTTTTCGTCGATTGTTTAGAGCCGCTTTGCCTTTCTTAGTCAAGTGAGGAAAGGCTGTAGGAAAGGAAGCTTTGAGGATGGGTACGAGAGTGGTCAGTGATGTATTGTCTGGAGAAGATTTCAAAATCGCCGCGAGAAAACGAAGCTGGTAGAGGTATGGCTCGCAAAGCTGTCGAACATGTGCAATCGATGATAGGACGATGAAAATATAAAAGGAAGCGAAAGAAACAGAAGAAGGTCATTTCGAAGAAAGCAAGAAAGGTGAAAGGACGAGATATCTTTGACCCGTAATGGCATTTATTTTAAAAGGATTCCCCGAATGTGTCAAATCAGAGATAGAACTTTTTCACTTACCTGCCACCCAAACAGCAGTAGAAAGAGGTCAGTGGGTGGAATTTCATCCATTGTCTAATGTATTCGATGGCGGTCCAGTTGAATTTCATATCTCTGGAAGTGGTGAAGAATATCTAGACTTGAGTCAAACGCAACTTTACTTAAAAGCAAAAATTGTAAAATCAGATGGTTCCCCAATAGAAAAAGGCGCAGAGATTAGTCCCGTTAACCTATTTCTACATTCCCTTTTTTCTCAAGTGGATATCACACTTAATGAACGCCTGGTTTCTAATTCTAGCAACACTTACCCTTACAGATCATACATTGAGACTTTACTGAATCATGGAATCGATAGTAAAACTTCCCAACTGACATGTGAAATGTTTTATAAAGATAACAAAGAAGGGTTAAAGAAACGATCTGCTTTTTTTGAATCGAGTGCTTCTGTAGACATGATATATATTGGCCCTTTACACTGTGATTTATTTCATCAAGAAAGATTGTTGTTAAATTTAGTGGATTTAAAGATTAAATTGATTCGAAGTAAACCAGAATTTTGTCTTCATGGAAAAAAAGGGTATAAAGTTACTCTTGAGAAAATTACCTTATTAGTAAGAAAAGTACACGTTAGTCCCGGAGTTGTATTGGGTCACATGAAGGCCTTAGAAAAAGAAACTGCAAAATACAAAATTAATCGTGTTCTATGTAAAGTATACTCCATCCCACAAGGAAGTATGTCATTTGTACAAGATAATATTTTTATTGGTCAAATGCCTAAGAGAATTGTTGTGAGATATGTCGATAACGATTCCTTTCACGGCACATTCGAGAAATCTTTCGATTTTAAGCATTACGACATCAACTTCATTGGTGTGTATGTAGACGGTCAACCAACTCCACAATCCCCTGGATTTGAATTTTGCCCAAAATAATTACATCAAGGGGTATCATAGTTTATTCAGTGGAACGGAAAAATTACGCCAAGATCAAGGTCTTTTTATATCGTGGGAGGAGTATATAAGTGGAAACACGTTATTTGCTTTTAATTTGTCTCCCGATCTATGCACTGGAGATCACTTGAACTTGATCAAGCATAGTAATCTTAGAATAGAAATAAAATTTAGTAAAGCCCTCAGTCAAACGATATGCGTTCTTATTTTTTCGGAGTTCGATAACATAATAGAGATAAACAAGGCGAGAAATATTTTATACGACTTTTTGGAAACTGATATGGATGGAAATCAGATACAATTTATTCTATCCCATGACCCTGTTACCGCACCTTTTTTCCGAGGAGTTTACGCATCAGACACTATACCTATTTTAAAGAAAAAATCTACAATTGTGGTGAATTTGGATGCCTCTTCTCAACCTGGATCACATTGGCTGGCTTTCTGTCATGAAAATAACTGTATAGAGTTTTTCGACTCTTACGGATATCCACCGGAATATTATGGAGAAGGTTTTCGAGACTTTGTTTCCAAATTTTCTGCTGTCTCCTGGAATTGCATTCCATTTCAAAGTCCCACTTTCAATGTATGTGGAGCGTATTGTATTTACTTCAATTTTAAGTGAAGTCAAGGGAATTCTATGTATTCAATTACAAACACTTTGCTTCAGTGTCAAAAGAATGATTTTCGAATATTTCAGTTTGTGAAAAAGCGTTATGGTGTAAGAATGATTTTTAGACAGTAAAATTTTTAAATTGTATTTAGTTTATTCCCCCCCCCCCGCCTCTTATTTAGTATAAATATACTTTCTCCATCACGTTTCCTTTTAGTAATAATGGAAACGCTAAAGTTAAAACATCCCTATACGATGATCGTGGCAGGGTCCACGGGGTGTGGAAAAACGCAATTGATTAAAAAGTTAATAGATTTTTAAATGATTTACCCTTTTCCTTCTGACATAATATGGTGCTACCGTGCTTATCAAGCTCTTTATAGGGAAATGAGAGGCATCGAATTTTATGAAGGACTGCCCCCTGATATAAACAGTTTATCAAATGCTTTAATCGTAATTGACGATCGTATGTCGGAACTTTCGGCGGATTCCAAATTAACGAAATTATTTACTAAGGGAAGTCATCATCGTAATTTAAGTGTTATTTTTGTAGTACAAAATGTATTTTACAAGGGGATACGAGACATTTCCCTAAATGCTCACTATATGTTTTTGTTCAAAAATCCACGAGATAAATCTCAAGTTATGAATATTGGAAAACAGTTATATCCGGGTAAATCTAAATTCTTTAGAGAAGTATACGAAGATGCTACTTCGCGAAACCTCTTTCAGTTATCTTTTAATTGACCTTAAACCCGACACGAGTGATTCAGTGCGCTTGCGCAGCGGTCTTTTCCCTAGGGATACATTCTTCGTGTACCAGCCTCGATAACTAGTTTACACAATGACTTCAGCTGTCATAGACTTCGAAGGATTTCAGCTTTCATCAGAACTTTTTGTCGTTAAAGAATTGGCAGTATGTGCGGTCAACGACGACAGTTTTCGCGGGAGGTGGCTATTCAAACCACCTCATTCTTTTGATCAGTTACCTACCCCAAAACAGTGCACTTATTCATGGGTAACGAAGAATATTCATAAAATTAAATGGGAGAGCGGTGAATTACCTTACTTTTATTTCCGTTACGTGCTAGATGTAATAATGGGAATGTTTACTTACATTTATGTTAAGGAGCTGTAGAAGAAAAAGTTCTTTCAATTTCTAACGGGTCGTGATATATTAAATTTAGACGATTTTGAATGTCCTAAAGTAAATGACTTGCCCTCTTCAGATGTGATGTGCCCTTTTTCTCATGAGAACTTTAATCATTGTGCTGTTTACAAAGTTAGAGTTTATGGGAAATTTTTAGAAACTGTATAAATTCTGTTACACTCGACATGGTACGTCATTTTATTTCAGTATGTCAGCTTGTACACACGAGCATTTAGAACAAATAAAATCGATCGCTAAAACTAAAGCTAAGAGTGTCTTATTGAAGAAATGTTCGAATAGTATAATTATATATATATAAATCTTTATGTGAATGTGCTTTTTGAATGTTCTAAAAGGAAATGTACCTTTGACTAAAAATCAGAAGATTCGTTTATCTCCCTATAAAAAAAGTTTGAGGAAACTTTCGGATAGAAAAGTGCCTTTATATAAGAAGAGAAAACTTTTGAATCAGAGAGGTGACGGATTCCTCTCTATATTATTACCAGCAGCCATTTCATTGATTGGTTCTCTTATTCATGGAGTTTAGTAAGAAAATGATTTTAGTGCCCGAAGATCGAGTTGAAATATTTGACAAATTATCAGATTTAGACCAACAAATGCAAGACATTTTACGAAATAAAACTATATTAGAGTGAAAAAGCAAACCAATATTTACAAGTTCTTTCAAAAATTTGTAAAATTCCATCATCCTCAAAGAGAAGTGATAGAAGAAACAGTGGAAAAGAAAGAGCCAGTACTCGAAGATGGAAACAATATAACTACAAAAATTCTAAACTCCGCTCCGATTAGGTACCAACAAACTGCAAAAAACATTCTAGATTTCTTAAGAGATAAGCATTCAATCATATCTTAGACCCCTGACGGAGAAATTATCTATAAAAGTTATATATATATATATTATATCTCCTTCGGAAGACGTTTGGGAGCCTAAGTTTCCTGTTTAATATTGTTTGTCTTGATGTGTACCATCACCCCTTTGCCGCATAGTTTAGATACACCGTGTATAGTCAAAGAGGGTTTGGATGTATCCTTGGGGTACAGTAGTCTATGCGACTTCCACATATTGTCAAAATTGATCTGGTGTATCCCGGGAAAGTCGTTGTGCAAGCCTGGACCACGCGTTATTTATTGGCGATAAATCGAGAGAACAAGCAGGGCAAGGAAGCAATTTAATCTGATGGGTAAAGAAGAATTCTTGAATATTACGTGCCACGTATGGTCACACATTATCCTGCTGGAATATGGTTGATGGCAAGCCCTGACATTATGGGAGGACCACGGGCTCCAACACCTCAGAGATGGAGCACTGGCTGTTCAGTGTACCGGCAAAGCGTACGAGGGTGCAGCAGTGAAATCCAATACCACCCAAAACTTTGATATCGGGTGCAAAACCAGTGAGGCGATGTATAACGCAACAGTTGAGCAGACTCTCACCATAGTGTCTCCAAACTCAAATCCGACCATCGTGATATTGCAGGCAAAAGCGGGATTCGTCAGTAAACACAATATCGTTCCATTCCGTTGTCCATCGTACCATTGGCGGCGCAAACGCCTGTGGTTTCAAGAATAAACGAAGAAATCAACACCTGGCGGACATTCCACTCCGCGGCGAATGGTGTCAAATAGTATTAGCGGTTAGCTAATTTACGTGCAGATCTAGAAGTTATGGGATTTAAAAATCTTGCCAAATCAGTTAACACAGTGCGAAAAATTGTTACAGAATATAGCAATAAATTCAGTAATCAGTAAAATTTTTGATAAAAAAAAAGTTTAATGGAATGTTGTAGGAGAAAGATTTTCTCTTTATCATTTGATGAATGGATGCGTCACTACGAAATCGCGGCTATTTAAATATTTTTGTATACGGTCAATTTTCTAATTTTCGGAGCTTAGGTTTGGTAAGAAAATGTGGCACATTACCAGCCAAAAAGTATATTGATTTATTGGAAGAAAACTGGCAAAACGTAAACTTAATTTACATGCCAACATTGTAACCATCATGACGCATGGAGTAAGCGTTACGAAAAAAGTGGGCAGAATATTATTTGTAGATCAGCAGTTATGTTTTGCAAATGGTATACAGCTGGTGGTTATTGATGCACTTTATAATAAGTTAAAAATTGAATCAGATCAGAAATACAATGAAGGAGAAGTTTATTTCACAGAAAATGACTCGTGCCAGGAGGAAGATATTTTTGACAGCGAAGGTTTATTTGACTGTACTCAGAGTCATGGAAGAAATGAGATAACCGAAACAAGTATTGGTCCACTGACAAATAAGGTACGAAAAATCATATGAACATTCAGGTCACCAACAAAGAATGATTTAGTACAACAACGTATCTGGACAGAATTTGGTAAGATTAATGTCTTAAGAGACTGCAAAAGACGGAATGGAGCAGTCTTTGGTAATGCTGGAACGTTTCTATTTACTGAAAGATTGCATTTAAAAAGCATTAATCGATATAAAATATACAGATAAATCACTAGATTTATCTCATGATGATATCCAAATGTTATTTGATAAAGTTAATTCTCTTTTGCATCATTAAAAGCAATTGTTGACGCACTTTGCCATTTAATCTGTTTACAATAGACATAGCCATAAATTTTATGCCAAAAAAGCTTAGAGATGCAAACAGTGCTTTAAGTGCAAAATTATATAAAGCTATCATTTCTCGTATGGGAGAACGTCGCACAGATCTAAGTAGTTTACTGCAATACTTACACAATGGTATAAGACACGTATAAGGAATAGATTTTTTGTTACAGTTCCTTCTTCAAATAAATGCTGTAAATTAATAGCAGACCTGCTTGATCGAATTTGATTCGTTACATGTACTCAAAACCTCCCAAAATGTTAATTAATGCTTTCGTACAAATTAAAAAAAAACACATATTCAGGATTACAAAAACTCTTTTAATATACTGGCTACATATTTTGAAAATTGGGGTTCAACAACAAATTTAATTTTCTTAAATCTTTCGAACTATATTTCGTATCTACCCCGTTACACGCGGAGGAACACATATTAAAATGAATACTCGATTCTTTGTTATTTTACTTAACTGATTTTCTCTTATTTGTAAAACTAAAAGTACATGGTTTGTTTTTATATATAATATAAGATAAGTTAAATAAGTTGCTAAAATTACTAATTACTCTGTATAGTTGACTGCCAATTAAGCGATATGGTAAATGTGATGTTTACTATATTTTGGCGGATTATTTAAAAAGCAATTTACTTGATTCTTAAGTCATATTGTTTAATTTATTCAAGTCAAAACTAAATTCATATTTGTAAGCAACATTCTTTTAAACCCACCCTGGGTTTAAGTGTAGAATTGGGGGTGGGGTGGGGCTTTGGCGAAGTTAATTTTTTAGCAACCGAAATTAGGCGCCAAGCAACTTAATTAAGCGATAGGTGTTAAGAGGAATTTTACACAATGAAAATAAACAAATATTAATGAGAAATAAAAAAAAATATTTATGAAGTTATCAGTAATGCATTTAATTAAGTTGTTTGGCGATCGATTCCGGTCGCCGAATCCAAAAGGGCTCCCTACTCTGCACTTTAACCCAAAAGTGAAAAGCTTTATCTATGTCATTACACATAACTAACTACTATAAAACCCCATTTTAAATTCTTCTTTGAAAGGTGGTCAACCAATGACCATTATGTTACATAAATAAAACTATTGTTTAGCAGCAAAATGTACTTGTATGAATTGTAGCATTAGTCTGTTTCAATATGCAATATGTTTTTATCAATTGATTGAACATGGCATTACGTTTTTATCAATTAGCACTGTTAGTAGAAGGTGCCTTGAATGTAGGAATAAATACAACTTTAGACAACCCATTTTATCTTAATCAATACCAAAAAAATTCAGGATTTATTTAAATTTTACTAAATAAGTTTTTGTTGACAATTATTAATCTTTTTAGGAGACTAATTTCTTGAAAATTTTAAAGTACTTTTTTAGCTTATTAATAAATTATGGAAAATGTCTTAAAAGTTCCCATGAAGAAATTATTTTAGAGTTTCAACAATTTCAATACTCTTATTTTATGTGTGTGTGTGATTCCTTTCACTCTCATTTTCCAATATTGAAAATCAAAATTAATTTAACAGAAATTACAGAATGAGTAAAATTAGTTTGTAAAATTGAACATAATATATTTAAAAAAAAACAATGTTTTTTACTTTTCGGTATTAGACATTAAGTATATAAAAATTAAATATACTTAACTATTAATATTTAATGGATATTTTGTCTTATTAATAATTGATCTGCATTGTTTAAATTAGATTTATCACAGTACTTACAAATCATCACAGCCTTTTGGTAACACTATATGAAAGGAAACACATGATTGCCAATTCAGTGCATAACCCACACTTAAAATTGGTACTGCAAACTTGGCAAGTTATCTTGAACATTGTTGCCATAATATGTAAGTACAGATTTATCTTATAACATAGTGCAGAAAGGCAGTGGCATAACGGAGAACATTTGGGCCTCCAAGTTGGATTTTACAAAGGGTAGGTACTTGGCAGCTGTCAGGCTTTTGGGCCCCCCCACCGCAATATGGGGCTGTATGCTACGCCACTGCAGAAAGGCTATACTTTCATGACCATAATACTTGCTTCATTTCATATAATCTCGCCCAAACTGCTACGATAATATGCAAGTTCCAAGAATTAACACAGCTTTGGTACAAAATCTTCTGTAAGCAGGTATGTTGTACTTGTGAGCGGAAACACGTAAGAAATCTGCCATAATATGTAAGTACCGATTTATCTTATAACATAGTGTAGAAAGGCAGTGGCGCAACAGAGAACATTTAGGGCCCCTGCAAGGTCAGGTTTTGGGCTCCCAAGTTGGATTTTACAAAGGGTAGGTAGTACTTGGCGGCTGTCAGGCTTTGGGCTCCCTAGGACCCTGTGCCCCCCCCACAATATGGGGGTGTACGTTACGCACTGCAGAAAAGCTATGCTTTCATGACTATAATATTTTGCTTTGATCAAAAACTATTGTGATATTCTAAAAAATCTTATTAATCTGATATTTTTATAATAATAAAGACACAAGCCCAATCAAAATACGTTTGAATTCACAACATATTGGTCTTCTGGTTTATAACACACGTTTAATGTAACCAGTGTTTTGTGTATTTGGATGAAAATGAATGAGATATGTATCAGTTTCTTGATATTTAACCCGATTAAATCTATTTTACACTTTTATTTATTTATCCATTTAGGACCATGATAACATGTATGTGATCACTTCAGGGAACGATGTGAGATTTTATTTTCCCCTTTCTGAGTCCGTGATCATACCGGTGTTATCTGGATTTGGAATGATTAAAAACCATAAATTTTGGCGTACTTTATTATAGCAGTTGAAATGGAGTTATAGGCTTAACAACGAAAAATCTACTGGTCCTGAACGGGTTAGAGGAAATTTAGGTACTTGCATATTATCGCAACAATGCTAACATTCAAGATAATTTGCGAAGTTGGCAACCCTGATTTTCCATATTTTGTATACGCATATTGTGTGGATGGCCGAAAATATATTTTGTTGAATGTCACGCTTACTTAAAATATTTCCACATCGTAAATTTTTCTTAATTTTTTGAAATAAAGAAGTAATTGAAAAACACCTAGATAGTAATAATTCAGAAGCGGACTCGGTTCCAGATTCTAAAAACATTTTCCTAAAATATGTACGCATTGAAAGTAATACATATTTTACATCAGCCGGCTTAAAAAGAAATTAATTTAAAATGTTCGATGTTTAATCATTCCTATTTATAATTTTCCTCTCTCATAAAATATAGCCTCAAAAAATTAAAAAGGCTATAGCACATACTAGAGGTGGGGAGTCTTACCATTTGAGGCCATATGTAAATTACGTCGCAATCAAGTAGGAAGCATAAGTTGATGTACCTGATGCGACTTTTATGAAACTGTTATAGTTTTTGTGTAGTTTTAACAATTTGGTGAATTTTATAGAAATATTATAAGAAAAATTAAATCCTTATTTTTGTATTATTTGACATAAAAAGTTACAATATAAAATATTTTTGTATACACATAAGAGTAAAATTTTGTTACATTAATTATTTTTTTGTAAAATTATTAAAATTCATAAATTCTGATGTAATTTTTTATTTTACTGTTGGCATTTTTTATTTATAGAAGCATATATATCGGAGGTTCCCAAACTTTTTAGTCTCAAAGACCCCTAGTCATGTTTTTCTTTTTGGGGTAGAACCTTTCTTAGATAATATTAAATTTTTGCAAATTTATCAACTTAAATGTCCTTTTGACAGCTGGTACTCCTACCACTTTGAAATAATTAAATTTCTAATTATAAGGAAGTACTGTGTTTCAAATTTAAAAAGCACATGTCAATTAAATTAAAAGTTCACTGTTAAATAAAATAACTAAAGAACGAACAAATGATTTTAATGGGAAGAATGAATCTGGTGCTACAATAACAAATTTTTAACATTTGGTATCAATCTTGCCAGGTTTAACCTTAAATCTCCTCTGTTAGTAGTGTCCAGTTTTTTTCTTTCTTTCGGAGATTGACAACCAATCTGAAACTCCTTCTCACTAGGAAAAGCAATTAAAAATTTCCTCACGATATTTTAAAATTCAGGACAAATAACAGGTTTGTCTTTTTAATGCCAAAATAGCTGACAACCATTCTAAACTTTAAGATATCCATTAGTGCTTATTATGATCAGTTCAGTAGCGCAACGGAGAATAATAAAAAAAAAAAACGAAAAATATAATTACTTTAGCAAAAAACCCTTTAAAATAAATTTTATAAATGAAATATAAATACAAAGTTTTTTTTTTTTTATCAAAGTCTGCACAAAATACAAAATTATTAAGTTTAAGAAACTCTCCTTTAAATGTTTTAAAAAAGATTGATACATTTATTGTATTAGGCATTATATCCAAGTACAAAGGCCCATCAAGTTATACAGCCAGCCATACACAGGATAAATAATTCTACAGTGACAGCACAATACCCATATATGAATTATTATATAATTTACTCAGGAATCTACAACTCATTGAAATATCTTAATTGTACACATTTTTATTTATCAAAAAATACAAGTATGTCATTACACATAATGATTACTCTAAAACAACGGTGACTAACCCGCTGCCCACCTTGGATAATTGTGCAGCCTGCGAACCTCACAACTTAAAAAGTACGATTAATTTGTACAATATTTTAGTTTTCAGTGTAGAGTTTTGTAACACAGATCAATCCCATAATTCTTTCTATTTTATCACATTTAGTTTTTATACATACTTAAAAGAGAGCAGTATGCATCGCAAAGATACCCCCCCCACCCCCCGTAGCACTACGTTTTGTGTGTGATTCCTGTAAATGTATCGTTAAGCATACTTAAATATGCGCAGCAAAGCATCGCGCCGGCCACTCGCTGTTGACAACAGAATGCTTTCTCGGTTTCAAATGAAAATTTATTTTCTGGTATCGTTTTATGTGTTGTGACTGCAGGATAATTATTTTACTTTCAACAAAAACACCCAGGTAATATAAATTTCATTAAAATAAAGATTAACTTGATTTTAAAAATATACATATACGCATATTTAGCGGATATATATGTATATAATTTTTTTTTCTTCTAATATTTTTTAGTATGAGTACAAAGAAGCAAAGAACAGACGAAAACACAAGAAATAGCAAGGAATGGGAAGAAAAGTAATTTTCTGTCATTCAAAACACAAAATTAATGTGGTTAATTTGCCGAGGGACCATCACTGTGTTCAAGGAATACAACGTTAAAAAGGCAATATAAAACAAAAATGAATAGTTACTTGAAATTCAATGCAGAAGTGAAACAATCGAAGCTCAGGGAATTTAAATTAACATTAAAGATACAGTAAAAATTTCTTTTGGTTAAGAATTACAGCAACCTATTATTAAGACAAACTATTCTGTTTCATATGTGATCGAAAAAAATAAATAAAAACATTTTGGAACGGCGAATTTATGAAAGAATCTTTGGAAGCTGTTGTTGTAAAGGATATTTTGCCTGATAAAAAAAAGCTATATTCAAACTTAAGTCTAGAGCGGCAAGCAAAATATCAACATAATGACATTTCAAATATTTTTCCTTGGCATTTCACAAAATTAGAGACATTTCAGAAAGAGCTGAACTTGTATTTGTTTGTGAAGTAAATAAATCATTTCAAGTTACTGAAGCAATGCTAAATTTGATAAGTTTCAAGGATGCTGTTGAAAACTGTTTAAGCAGAAATAAGAAATTGAGGACAAAAAATTGACTTGTTTATGAATGACAAACAAATACCAGGACCATAATTAAGAAATGAGCTGTGGTTATAGAGAATTGATGCTTTTTAATAATTATCAGCAAAAACAATAAATTAAATACATCATTACATGAAAAAGAAAAGTTTAATCGTTGCAGAAAAAAATCATTGTTCTTTGTACCTCAAATGAAAAATAATAACATTTAACACTTTTCATTGATGAGAGGATTTAAAAAATTCAAAATGTATTAGTTACATCAAATACGCAAAAAAACAAAACAAAAATGATTACAGATCTTTCGAGAGTCATTTCATTAATTCAGACAAAAAAAACAAAAATTTATTTGAAATGTATTCTATCTCCTTTAATGTCGATGTCCAGTAGCCACTGAATCTCTTTCAATGGAACTGATTGACTTAACAGAGCAATAATGAATTAGAGAACTAGTTTGGAACATCAGAATCCAAAGAAGACTTTATGACACATATGTTACAAAAGAAAATTTTTTCTGACTTGAGAAATCTGGTGCAAAAAAAGTTTACAGCATATATGAATTAACTTACGACTGTGGTTCGCTTGTTTTTCCCCCTTCACTTTCCCGAAAACGAAATTTGAATTAGTATATCACGCTCAGACTTAAAGGAAGAAAATCTGCTACATCAAATATGATGCACAAATATATGCAATGAGATCGACTTGCAAAAATTAAGTAAAAGTTTTAAAAGAAACACAAATATCTCACTAATTAAATAAATTAAACATTATTTTCCCATTGCATTGTTTTTATTACATTATTAATGCTTGTATACATGAAAAATAAAGAAAATAAAAATAATCCATTCTGTTTTAAAATTTCTCTCCAAAAAATGTTTGCAACGGGTTAACAATATCTAATACGAAAATATATATCTTTATATGCAGCTTGCGGGATTGCACTGTTTTCTGAAGATTCAAGAAAGGTCATTTGGGTTGGCCACCCCTGTTATAAAAGAATAAAATAGAAATGGTAGTAAAAATAAATTAAAACTTGCACACTTTCAAGACAAAAAATCGCGAAAGTATGTTATGGTTCTTTTATTTCACATCCAAGTAGCATTTCACCTACATTGAGTCAAATGACTCAAAATTATAACATTCCTTCAATTATTATTTGCAAACATAAAAACTTATTTTCAAGTAAAGCCTTTGTGCAAAAACTTACTGAAAATTTTAACAATTATAAGACTTAAAACATTTATTATAGGAGAAAAGAATTACAAATGAATTTTGAAAAATAAACTGCTAAATATATATAAAGCTTCAAGTTTGGGGAAGGAATGAATGTGTGTAAATACTTAAGTAACAAATTTCAGAGAAAACAGTTTGTGAGAAGTTGCAAACATATAAAAACTTTTCTTGGTATGGATAAGCACAAATGTCATTTTGCATTACACAAATTCGATAGAAACGATATTGTCAATATTACACAATCTTGAAACTTTTTGTGAACAGTATGAAGGCACTAATAATATCATAATTTATAAATCGGATAAAATGCCAAACATCATAAATAAAAGATATAATATCCTTCAGAGAAATGATTGTTTTCCCTCGATATACATACGTGTATCGTGCATTCTCACCTCTAAAGAACCAATAATAAAGAAACTCTTTTAAACTATTTCAGGAACATATGAATGTCATTTTAAACTATCGCTTAGAGAGAAATCCTTATTGCATATTTCACAAAAAATGAGGCTTTTCCTTGGTATGAATACATAGGTGACTTTTTAACTGACCACCTCGAGAGAAAGCTTTGTTGCATATTTCACAAACGTAAGGCTTTTCTTTGGTATGAATACGTAAATGTCGATATAAACTACCATTTCGCGAGAAAGACTTGTTGCATATTTCACAAACATGAGGCTTTTCCTTGGTATGAGTAC
>BMAV01002695.1:82550-98772 GCA_019973955.1 Trichonephila inaurata madagascariensis
ATATTTCACAAACGTAAGGCTTTTCATTGGTATGAATACGTAAATGTCTATTTAAATTACCATTTTGTGAGAAAGCCTTGTTGCATATTTCACAAACATGAGGATTTTTCTTGATATGAGCAAATAAATGTGAATTAAAATTACTACTGCGATTGAAGTCCCTGTTGCAAATTTGAGAAGCGTCAGGCTTTTCGTTGGGCAGATTATTTAAATGATATTTTAAGATATCGTTTTGAGAGGTAGCCATCTTGTTAGTTCATAAAATTGAAAATCTCAGGTGAGATCATGTATATCTTTATTTAATTTTAAGTGACATAAAGAGGGCGCTTCCTTTTCATTCAAATATTTTCAATAATTTCTTTTTATAGTTAATGACGTACAGTCTTATCTAAGCAAGAAAATAGTAGTTTGAAATCTAACAATCTTAATTTCTAAGAGAATCCTTTTAATTTCCACTTAAGAACCTTCCACCTTAAACAGAAAACTTGACTAAAACACTCCATGTTTACTTAGCTCATCTTCTTTTCTGTCAAAAATTTTATAATTTTTCTGACAGATACCTTGGATTTTCTCTACACCTTTGATTTTCTTTCTTGTGCTGTTGGTTTGATTCTGGAATTCTATAGACATCTAAATTCTCCTATTCTTCTAAAAATAAGAGAGCCATTAATATCAATATTGAAATTATGAAAAAACATAGTACAATTAGAATATATAGTTAAACGAAATAACTACATAACATATCTGATTTTCAGACAAACAATATCTCTTTCAACATTCTTTGCTCTATACTATTGCTATATATATTAAAACTATCCTCAGCATTTTTAATTTTCTAATGGAAATACATACAGTAAAATCCGGCGTATAACGCGCACTTTTAACACAAAAAAATGAGGTCGAAAATTAGGGGTGCGTGTTATACGCCGGGCATAAAATTATGATAGTTTCAAAAGTAAAAAAAGAGATAAGCATAAGAAAAATTAGACTTCTACATAGATCGGACTATTGTTTATTTGAAAGAAACAACATTCCTAATGGAATTAAAGGGTTCTGTGATTCTAAAAATAAACTATTTTTCAAAATTCTGGGATAATACCTGGAATAAATGGCTTAAAAACATATCACTGTACACGCACATTTCTCATTCTTTCGTAAAAATGGGGGTGGGCGTTATACGCCGGTGCGCGCTATACGCAGGATTTTAAGGTACTTAAAATTTCACGAGAACAGTATTTTATATACACTGATTTTACAGTATATCATGCTACATCTGATCAAATACTTTCTGTTCACAGCATTATTTCATTTGTCCTGACCCTTTCCAAAAAGGCGATTAACTCTCTCATTCTCTAAACTACATGTCGTTTTATCTTAACTTCACAGAATTGGGTAAGATACAAAATTTACCAATCTACTTGAAAAATAGTTCTATCTTATTTTGAAATTTAAAATAAAGTGAATGCATAGCAATTCATAATAAAGTGTTATACATGATAAACATTGTAATTTAAAAGATATATTTCCAAGCTATAACCGCATGTCAAAGAAAAGTTGTCTTTTTCTTTTTTTATAAAAGTGAAAAAATAATTTTTTAATGAGTGACAAAACATTTAAAACAAGTGACAAAATTCAAAGTTGGATGCAAACATATTTCGAGGTTACTTTTCAGGCAATTTTGCTATGCTTCTATGCCTATCATAAACTATTTGTTTTGCGACTTTGATCTTGTTCAAAATTACAATTCTGATCTTGCGTGCTATTTTCTTTGTTTCTGTTTGAAATTGTAAACATGACTCAAAAAGGAATTTAACCGACTACGCTGCAAACCCCAGCAATGCGAGCAAAGTCAAATGAAAGTGGAGTTCAGAGAAATAAAATGATTTTTTATTATCAATTTAAAGAAAACCCTCAACAATCTATGAATCAATTTGTTGAAATACACTCGTGGACAAAAAAATTAGGGCACCAAGAAGGAGTCGACAAAATAAAATAAAAATTTTACATACAAAATGACTACTTTGATATAAGTAAATGATTAGAAAATCAAAGAAAAGGATCATTTATTTCAGAGAAAAGGGCAAAAGAATGGAGGATTTAATATTCTGTAGAACCCGCTCTAGCACGAATGCACGATGCGATAAGATCAGGCATTGAGGCATACAAGTTCTATTTGATGTCTTGAGACATTCATTCCATATTTGCTATAACCTTGCTTTTAGTTCGTTCAAACTCGTGGAATACCCAAATCATCGCCCCAAATGATCCCAGACATGCTCAATTGGAGATAAATCTGGGGATCGGGAAGGAAAAGGAAGGGTAGTAACAGTGAGGAGACTGTCTTGTGACACCCTTGCCATAAGAGACCGAGCATTGTCTTGTTGAAAAATGCCTCCTGGGAGCCGTTGCATGAGTGGCAGCACATGTGGTTACAGGATGTCATGGGGCCACGGATTAATACTATAGGTGGCCGTGTATTGTAGGCAATGGCACCCCATATCATCACACCAACTGTGGGAGTGGTGTGTCGCTGTAAGGAAAAGGCATGATTGAGGCGTCCATCTTGAGGTCTCCACACACGAACTCGATTGTCAACACTGCTGAGATTGAATCTGGATTTGTCGCTAAAGACGACCTGGTTACATTCTACTGCAGTCTAGTTTCCATGTGCGTGGCACCACCCCATATGGAGGTGTTGATGGGTAAGCTTCAAGAGAAGCACATGTAATGGACACCGCAATCTCAAATGTCCTTCAGCCAGGTGCCTTCATATGGTTCAAGACATAGGGGCCCTTAGAGAAGGTGCTACCTTTGCCTGGATGGTGGCCCATGAAGCAGTTAGCTGTACACGTGCATTTCTTATGATGTGGTGGTCTTCTCGGTGACTGGTCTGTCGAGGGCATCCTGAGCCTAGTCGTGTAAATGACATCTCAGATCCACTGGTCCCAACACCTCCTCACAACAGAATGAGAGTGCCCTAGTTGACGAGCTACTCCTCTAGCCGACCACCGAGCTTCCCTCATGCCGATGATTCTACCCCTCTCAAACTGCGACAGCTGCTCATATTGTCTTCGAAAATGGCAAAATAGCATGTCTATCTCAGCTATTCCTCTGTAAAAGATTCAGCACACTCAAACAAGCTTTGGTTACTTGTTTTATACTCCAAGGAGAACGACATTAAATGCCCTCTACCAGTGATACGTAATGCGCAATCACGCTGCATTTCTAATCATTTGCATATATCCCCCACATGTACCTTCATGCCAAGTTCCGTTACGATTCCGCAATTATTTCTTGGAGTGCTAATTTTTTTGTCCATGAGAGTAGTTTGTAAAGGCTCAAGTTCAATTTCTAAAGATCAGTTTTTTGTTTAAAAAAAAAAACAAAATGAAAGAAAAGACAGCACATGGGATTCTGTAATGAAAAAAGATAAGGCAGTGTTTCTAGAAAATTAACATTAATAATACAGAAGGTCGTTCACACTTTGTGGAAACAATTTTTTAATTCCTTTTCTCATTTGCATTTTGAGATAAAACTTTGGCAACTTTAGAATAATCATTTACTAATGTTTTCCTTTTTGATGGAATACAAAATAGAAGATTTATTTCAAAAATGGTTCCCCAAAAATTAATATATGGATCGAAGATTAAGTAACTGAGCTTTCCTAAGAGAAATATTTGTATCAACAAATTATAAAGTGGTGTAAAGATCTTGGTTACCGCAAATTAGTATAAGGTATTTATAATTTATTAAATTTCAAAGAGAAAAAAAAATGTCTAGCGGAAAGTAAAAATGAAAACATGACCACGAAGCTTCCTCCTAAGACTGTTCAAATGCAGGCAACTATCAAGAAAGTGAAGTCTCCGATTCTAAAAGGAAATCCGCTGACTAAAAATTCATTGAATTGAAACTAGGAATGTCTTCTGTCACTGTAACTGAAAATTGTATAAAGAATACTTGGCTGCTGAAAAATAGAAATATGTCGTAACACTCCACAAGGCATGGGTATATTTAAGTGACTGTAATAAAAAAAGATTAATTTTCTATTGCTCAACAGATGGGAATGACTGTACAAATCAGCTTCGTCAGTGCGCAGTAAAGTTCCAAAAGGAATGCATGATAGTTGCAGGATTTTCTAACAAGGGCAAATTAAAAATCAAAAAAGTCTGAAGTAAAGCCAAAATTAATTCACTCTATTATCAGAAGAATATATTTGAACTAATTTTTGAAGAAGAAATAGCAAAGCAAAATGCTATTTTGCTTTAAATGATGGAGCTTCTAAAGGGTCTTGATCAAAAATTAAATACGAAAAGGGCAATCTGTAAAGATTTCGGAAGAGCTAACTGCACATTATTAAACAAATAATAAAAGAGAAAATTACAAAAATGTTTGAATATATCTGAATAAATAAAATGTTCTCTAATAAGCTTTATTTTGTTGAATATATATTTTTGCAACCTCCTTGTTTTTATTTTTGAAATATATTTTAACAAGCAAAAATATTTCATTTATTTGCGAATGAAAGTAGAATTTGGTTTATATCTATATTAAGAGGTTATACCTTTTAAAATGTCGAAAATGATTGAAAATCATATACATCTTCAAAGAGCTAGTCGGCTGGGTGGCGTAGTTGGTACTGTGCAATGCTCATTTGCCCAAGTTTGCGATTTCGACCCCGACGGAAGTCGGTGGATTTTCATGATGCAAAAAAATCGACAGCACCCATGTTCAAGATTTCTAGAATGCCTGTCTGGATTGGGTGCCCTCGACAAGTACAGATTCACATCATCAGAGCTTATGCGCTTCAGTCTGTGCATTATAAATTCTTTCCCCACTGTCCACTATTTGTCACAATTTAAAAGTTACCAAAATTTTAGTTGATGATTATATCTAAGATAGATATCGCAAAAATAAGTACACGGAACAAAGAATAAATTCGTTTAAAAAAATATCCTAGCACATATGCTCCAGCTAGTTCTAACTGCATCAAAAATAATTCAGAATGAATATAAGGTTAAAAAAAATTATATATATATATATATATATATTCTTAAAGACACAAAACTGAATTCTGGCTATTCAAAACAAAAGGAAGCATACTTTCTTATATTCTATTTAATTCTACCAAAACAATTTACTATATCCTGTTTAAGTGTACATGGAGTTATCTCACCTCTATGTTTTAAAATAGAAAATTCAAATTTCATTTCGCAACCAGGCAATAATAAAACTGAATATTTTCTACAAAAATCTAAGTACAGTATCCTTTAAACAAATATCTGCTTTATATCTATAGCAATTTTTATTATTATTGGGGCTTTTTCTTGCCTGTAAATGTGTATGGCATTTTATCCCTATCCTTTAACATTGAAGGAAGACAGCTTTAGACATGGTCGCAAGACCTTCGAAAATGACCCACACGAAAGAACGACCAAAAACAGCATTCACACCGGAAATTATGGGGAAGTGCATGATATTGTGTAGGAAGATAGGAGAGTGAAGATGAGTGAGATAGTTAGGGCTGAGGGGATATCAGAAAAAAATGTGCTAACATCTTGCACAAAGAATTAGGTATGTGAAAGCTCTGTGCAAGATGGGTGCATTTACTGAATACTGATCAAAGCAAATAAACTATATTCCAGCAATGTTTGGATTGATTCAATAGAGATACGACCAATTTTGTGCAGCGAATTGTCACCATGGATGAGACCTGGGTCTACCACTACAAGCCAGAAACAAGTCGAAGCAGTGGGTGGAAACCTGTGTTTTTCAGTGCCAAAAAAAGTGGTCAATTGCATCAGCAGGAAAGGTCATGGGTGGCATGTTCTGGGAGGCGAAACGGATCCTGTTACCTGGAAAAAGGCAAACCAATTACATGCGAATATTACTCCAATCCTCTTGACCAGCTGGATGCCGAAATTTGTGGGAAGAGACCTGCCTTGAAGGAAAAAAAATATTTTTCACCAGGACAATGTAACTGTGCACAAAGATGCATTGGCGATCGGAAAACTGTGTGATTTGGGGTACGATTTTCTAGGTCATTAGTCTTATTCTCATGATTTGGCACCCTCCAACTTCCATTTGTTCCCAAACATGAAAAAATTTGTTTCTGGAAAGCGCTTTGCCTCCAATGAAGAGGTTAAGAGGGCCATTAAAGAATATTTTCATAGCTTTCCAGACTCGCACTTCCTGGAAAGAATACTGATGTTGGCGGAAACCTGAAGCATGTGTAATGAAGTCAAGGGTGATTATGTAGAAAAATAAAATCATTTTTACCTGAAACTCACAGTCTTAGAGAACTTTTCAAATTAGTCTCGTAATGCAAAACAGATGATGTGGGCCGTAATATCTCATGAGTTTGACATGAATGTTCCAAGTTAACCTTAAAACAAAACGTGTTTCAAAACCAAAATTTTAATGAAGGTATCAAGTTAAGTTTGAATCACAATAAAATAAATGAATTATAGTAACTGTAAAAAAATTAGTAATAATGAATAATATACGAGTAACATCTAAATTTGGGTTAAATTTTAACCAAAACAAAAGCAAAATATATTTCAATTCTCCCATCATTATTGAACGTGAAAGAAATGGAAAACACTTTCAATCATGTTTCAAGAATGGAATAACTAAATTAGATGCATGAAATAAGATACAAAGTTCATGGCTCTGTAAGACAGGGCAAAATCAATAACATGTTTTGAGTAAGAGCCGTTTTTATTGTTTTTTCCATTACCTCTCACCCTTTTAATAACCTACTTCGCACCTGTAAAAAAAAAATTCAGCAATACATCAAACTCTAGCCCATCCTTACTTTCACTTTTTGTATAAGATACAAGTACATTGCTGCAGTTTTTGTAAAGAGAGGTTTGAGCAATAACGAATGATTACTTTTACCTTCTATAAATATATTAGTTACAAAATTTTGTTGCCAAATCTGATTCACTTTCTTCTATGTTTTTCATAAAAAATCCCAATATTTTTTGCTATTTTTTTCCCAGTCGGTTCCCTCAAGAAAATACTTTTAAAAGCAGGATTGTTTTATCTTGAAAATTTCTAGTCAACAGAGAACAAAAGTTAATAAAGCATTCTGCAACTTGTAGTCTTTCATAAAATAAATAATATCATTACTTTTGAGCATTTCACTAATCAAATTGAATTAAGATAAAAATTTTTAGAATTGTATTAAGTGAGATCCTTTGAAAATGTCATCCATTTTTCAGCAATTCCTTTCAAGAAAACTTTTTGTTTATTGCTAATTTGCACATTATTAACAAATTTCTTGAATCTTTTTTCTTCAAATCATCTCATCAAGTTTTCTTGGAATGTACCACATTTAGATAAAAAAGTTGTGAAAGGAAAACTATTCCGTAAAATATTACAATACATACATCTCTATACAGTGAATACCATGCATTCAACAGTCTAATGCCTTACAATGAAATGCATTCAACAAAAAGATGAAGTATATTTTTGATGATAATAATAAATTTAATACATGGAATAAAAAGAGGCAAAAGAAATAAAAGAGAGAGACGAATGATGAAGCTTTTAAAATTATTGTATACTTTTGCAACTTTAAAAGACAAACTCAAACTCAGTAGTGCAACAGCCCATCTCTGTATCAGTGACCATTGGACTCTGGGGTGCATGAGCAGATTCTCAATCAGGTGGTCAGGCTGAAGCGAAACCCCCAGTGTGTTTTAGTCCACATTAAATCAAATATTTTATGTTTGGCATGTGTGAACTATAAAACAAACACAGTTTATAAGCTTCTTCTAAGAAATAATAATTTTAAAGAATGCTCAGCTTTTCATATATTTAAGGATGTAAATAATTTCCTCATTCATAAGTTCAATACAAAAGAAAATGTTAAATGTTCTACTGAATTTTGTACTATTCTTTTCATGAATAAATTTCATAACATTAACATTTTACAAAAATATTGAATAAATATGTTCAACATTTCCAAAAATTAGAAATTTTATTATTAAAAGGCTTTTAAGTATAATAAAAAATATGTAGATCTATTTCTAAAATAAAACACATCTTGACTATGAACCTAATGACTAGCAAAAGAAAAACATTTTTAACTGTTCTTATTATTCTGAATTTATAAATGGGTGACATATAATAGGTGTGATTCTAATCTTACACAAAAATTAAAGTTCTAGATAAATTATGAATAAAAAGATAGGTGCTAGTTTGATATCGGGGGTAATAGCGCCAAGTTGTTGTTTATGTTCGCTAAGATGAGCGATAACATTACAATATGGTTACCTTAATATTTTTATCGTCTGTCGATAAAACAACAAATGTCGATAACATTTATTGGTTTTTTCCCCACTGTAACCCTATTAATTTCGGACAATTTTAATAAAAATTTCTAATTTCTGTAAAAAGTTAACCATTTTCAGTGTAATTTTTCTATTGTTTGCATCTTCTGTTTAATTCTCTGCTATTTTCGAATATGGATATTTCTAAAATGAGTGAGTACTAGAATATTTTCTTAGAAGAATAAGTGTTATGCTTTTAATTATCGCTATAAATTGTTTATTTTTGTTTTATTTAATGTTTTAAAAATGTTTTTTTACATTCTTTATTCGATGAAATGCGTTGAAGGAACTTGCAGTGCAAGTTTCATATTGCAGGCTCTTTCACACTATTTTGTAATTAGAATTCTTAATTAATTTTAACATACATTATGTAATTATTTTATTCATAACATAATGCAAAAATGGAATTATGACTATGAGTAATAATCATATAATATTCGTTATTTATAATTGTTTCTTTTAAAATTTATTTATAAATATTATTACGTATTTTGTTATTTATTTGTAATTAATATTGTTATTTATTTATAATTATTATGTTATTTATTTATAACTATTTTTGTTGTTTATTTATATATATATAGCTATTCTTATGTTACTTATTTATAATTATGTAATACGAGTAATCTTATGCATTATTTTTATTTTTTTACGATTCGACGATTATTATTTTTTATAATTACTTTTAAATTTCGTTATATGGTTATTATTTCTAAAAACTGTTATTAAATCGTACTATATGAATATTATATATAATTACGATAAAATAATATAAAATTCTTATAAGCTGCTTATAATATATTATTATTACTACATGTTATTTTTTATTACATATTATTGATACTTTTTATTGATTGATCTAGGTTATTCTCAATCTCTTCCTATATCCTTTATTTGAAATACATTTCAATGTATTTCAAAACAATCCTTTAAAATTATTGTGTATCATTAAATTACCGATAGGCCGCCATATTGGATTCCAATCCAGCAACAAGAAGCGCTCCTTGGCATGATCTTTATCACGCCAAGCAGTGCTTGGCGTTATTACCCCCTATATCAAATTAGTTCCAAAACATACAGGTTTTAGATTAATAATTTTTAATAATAATGGTATTAAAATCTAAGTTGCAAAATATATTGAAAATCTGATAACAAAAATTGCATAAAATCAAACATTTCCTATTAAAACTTAGAGGATTAATTTTACAGCCACACATTTTTCTTCACTAAACAGGGTTTTTGATCCAATTATATTATATTTTGTCTACACTATGTCTCTAAATATAAAAGATTTACTTCAATTCAGTATTCATTGTTCCTTTTCTTCCAATAAGTAATTCATTATCGATATTTTAAAATCTAATCTTCAAAGATGTATATCCCCACAAATAATCAATAAAATAATAATCGGTACTGTAAAAAAATAGGTGAAATTGTCAAATCGGCCGCTTCTCCGCCAAATTTAGAAAAATCGCGTATTTGGCACGTTTTTGTCAAAAACGACTTCTCCTTCACTGGAGAACAAATTCAGAAGGGTTACCAGATTTAGCGCATTTATCGATTTGGCGAGAAAACACTTGGCGCGAGAAGCGGCCGATTCGACACAAATCAACCAAAAAATAAATTATATTTATAGTGGCTCACCAAAATTCTGCTAAAAAGGAATCTCAGATTTTTCTCTAAAAAAAGGGTATAATAGCATACTACATAACATCTATAATAGGAGTAAAATTCAATATATTTATAAAATATTTGAATAATATTTTGATTCTGATATTGCACAAAGTATTTATCAAATAATTCAACATTTTATTAATTTGAAAAATATCCAACCACCAAAATACAAGAATATTGCCTGTAATGTCATTGTTTTCATACAACTTGAGATTATGTTTATAATGCCTAACTTTATAAGTGAATTTTTTTCAAACAAATGTTCAATAATCAATACAGCTTTCTTATCTTGACAATTTAATCAGATGCAACCAAATTGTTCAATTTATCATCACATGGACAAATGATACACAAAGAAAAATTCCATCCCTAAACGAAAAATTCTATTATTGTATTGCATGTTACATCTGAGAAAAAACATAAAATGTAATAAAACCTCCTACTAATAATAAATGCCAGTTTAAAGTAAACACATTTCAAAATAATTAATTCTTTGATTAATTTCTGCAGCATAATTCATATTATCTTAAGTGATTCACATTATAAAAACAAATTATATATATATATATATTAAAAGGAGATGTGTTGCATAAAAAAAGGAAGGGATTTTAACATACATTTTGCAGTTATTTATACAATTTTTTCTTAAAGCATAAGAGTGAATTATTATAGCAGTGTATAAATTTATTAATAATTCCTCACATTTCAAATACATGCTCAACTTAAGCATTGGTACACTATATACGGAAAAAAAATCCATACCATTTAAATTCATTATAATAAATTCATATGAACATTATTCATCAGCATTCTAACCAACTAAAACTACTGGTTTCATTCAATTTTCAGTCAGTTTTGACTCTATTCACTTTAACATATAATTTTTATTTGTTTGCACCCCTTGAAATATATAGTATACCGAGTAAAAAAATAAATACTTTTAAGAACCTCATATAATCTGATTCTTCCTGAATGTCAATTTTTAATTTGAATAAGGTCAGTTTTTTATGTTACCTATGTTATGTCTTACCTACCAATGGATGAAAACTTTGATTTACTCAGAATTAAAATGCACATATCTACATTCGACATTTTTCTTCTTTAAGAATTTTACAATTTTTTAGAAACATAATTCAATGTTGCTGGAAAACTGGATTTGTAAGACGTTGATGAAACAAATATAATGAGATATTTAAAAAGAATCCAACAAATCTGCACAGTAAATTCCAATCGAAACACAGTAAAATTAGGGCTAATTACTTTTCTTTTGACATTTATATAAAACTTATATATATTGTTAAGTATATAGTTATACTCAAAATGGAAATAAATGAAAAAAAATACAATATGTATTATTGCTTTTATATAAGCGTGCTTTTAACACTAAGGAACTCATTAAGAAAATTTTCTAAACAAAGTTTTGCAAATAGTTAAAAGCATCAAAGAAAGGTTATTTTTTTTAGATATTACTGGTGATAAAATTTTGAAAAGTAATTAGATGATACCTTTATATTGTGTAACTAAAACAGTATATTCTTGAGAGACTAATAATTGGTTAAATCCAGATATAAAAAGCCAATTTCCTTTGAAACAGAGATTGATTGATTGAAAGGTTGAAGGGGATATAGAGCAACACAGGCTATGAAACAGAGATCTCTCATATTAACATTATGTCAATATGCTATTACAAGCGACAGTTATGCGAAAAAGATGCAACAAGAGTTGCCAGAAATTTATTTACACAGAAAAGTAGCAAAAAGTACCGAATCGATTTTCACTTGGAAAATAAATATCATTTTTTTTTAATTTAGCAAAACTGCTTTAAAAAATAATCTAAAATGCTTAAATTATTTAATTCATTTAAAATAAAATTCAGCTTCTTCCTGCTCAATATCGAGATCTGCTGTGTCTTTTTTATAGATTTCTGAATTAAATTTGATCATTTGTGGTGATGGAATGAAATCAACTCAACAAGTCCCTTTTTCTTCTGAAATCATTTTGATTCTGAGAATTGAATCTAACAGTTCGAGGCACATTCAAATCCTTAATTTTGTCTTTGTTGACGTCAAACTGGAAAATACGAAAGTCGTTAAATAAAGAGCACTTTTTTAGATGAGGAGAGGGGAAGGAAACAGGGGGATGACATTCTGCAGGGTTACACAGAGCTTAGCAAATTTCTCGCCAATATCGGCGCTTGCTTTGAAAACGATGCCAATCATTCATTTTCGCAGTAGACGTGGAACTATTCGCACGGTCAAAGCTGGATTCTTATCGAAAGCATAAAAAAATATATATAACCATCTTTCGAAATAGCAAGTTTAAATACATGGAGCAAATTTATTTAAAATGAAATCAAATAATTTATTTGTTCATTATTTTTTGAATAAAAAGTTGAAATATGTAATTGCAGTGGTAAGTAATACGATTGCCAGCAGAAAGCGCTCACATTATTGTTTATGATTGTTTTTTTGAAGCTCCGGGTTTAACGAAATGATACTGAATTAATTTAAATAATAAGATTACTCATGACACGGAAATTCAAAAAAGAAGCAGCTCCTCTATTGTACATTTTATAGATGTTACGAATAAGTATTTTAAATATAACCAATGTGTGATTTAGTCGGATCTTTCAAAAATGTTATTAATATTGTTGCGAAAGCACCCAAAGAGCGAAGGACTGATTGACCCGAGGAGGGTCGAGCGCCTAATAAATCTTAGTCACCCAAGGAGCGAAGGGGTGACTGACCCTAGGAAGGGGTGTAAGCGTAGTTTTCTCTTTTCTCTGGTGGCAACAGGGGGAGGAAAAGCGCTCCGAACAGAGAGGGAATGTAGTTCCACTAGATGCGTTTGGAGGAAACGGACGGCTATGAGCGTGCGCGATAATATTTAAGCTTTTTTATGCATCCTTGTAAATACTTAATAAATGTTTTATTTAAATTGAGAAACACTCGTAGCCACATCATTTATTTCGCACTTAGTTTACAGTTTGTGAATGAGTTAGTGAAGTTGAGTATTGAACATTTTCTGGCGCCCCCGGGTGGGCTACGAGTGTTAGAAAAGCATTTTTGAATATAAGAAAGTAGAGCATGGATGCTTTAAAATTGAGACGCACGCCGTTGAGGACAGCCTTCACGAAGGCTGTAAATCATCTTTAGGAAATTATCGAAAATGATCCTGTAGATATGAATGCCGTAGAAACTGCATTTGAGCAATTAAAGGTAAAAAGCGCAAAACTTAAAGAAGTAGAAGATGCAGTTTTAGAATTAATGATCGAGTCAAACTGTACGCAAGAAGCGTACAATATTGAATTTGAAGCCATTGAAGGCTATGCTGAAAAGATGATTGCCTGGCAAGTCCGCGTGAAAAATATCATGAAGGTAGATGCTTTGGGACAGAAGGACAATCACAGCCTGGTCACATCATCGTCTTCATCTCTGCGTCTTCCCAAGATTCAGTTCCAGCAGTTTTCTGGAGAGTTGACGGATTGGCTGCGTTTCCACAACCAGTTCAAGAGAATCCATGAAGATGAGAGCATTGATGATGGGGACAAGTTTCAGTACCTGATCCAGGCAACAACTCCAAAATCCCGGGCCAGGAATATAGTTGAAAGTTTTCCGGCGACCCCTGAAAACTACAGAAAGTCTTTTGAATACTTAAGAATGCGGTTCGGACAAGAGGATGTCTTGATTCAAGTCTACGTCCGAGAGCTCTTAAAGCTGGTTCTACAGAACACAGAAGTCAAGAAAGTAAATTTGTCTTCGCTGTATGACAAGATTGAGGCCCAGCTACGCGCCTTAGAATCCTTGGGAGTCACCAAAGAAAAATATGCAGTCATGCTGTTCCCGATGGTGGAATCCTGTCTTCCCGCTGAAATTCTGCGCGCCTGGGAGAGATACGTTGGCTATTCATCAGATGAATCCGGTAAGAAAGACCTTGATTCTCTTATGAAATTTTTATCGATAGAGGTTTCTAGTGAGGACAGAATAAAACTAGCTAGGAATAGTTTTGATTCTGAGAAATTTAATTATAAGAAAAAATTAGGAAATCTTTCCACTACTGCAACTGCTGCAGATTTATTTAATAGTAACTTTAAAAACAGGAAAGACTTTAAATTTAAGAATAGTAATGATAATTGTATATTTTGTGAAAAAAACGCATGCCTCTGAAAATTGTTGTGAAGCAGCTTCTATGCTATATGATGTTAAGAAGAATGCTGTGATTAAGAGAGGCGTGTGTTATATTTGTTTAAAAAGGGGTCACATGTCACATTCATGTAGATCAGATGTTAAATGCATAATATGCAATAAACGACATTATGCTGTGTTATGCTCTAAATTGCCTTTGAGATCGGGTTTGGAAACCGAAAGTGCAAGCGTTGAGAATAGCACGACTGCTAGTTCATCTAGCTCTAATGTTTTGGCTAATCAAGCTTGCACTTCTGAAGTTCTCTTGCAGACTCTTGTGGTTGTGTTGCAAAACGGAAACCATAAGAGTTTAGTAAGAGCTTTAATTGACACCGGATCTCAAAAATCGTATATTTTAAAATCCACTGCGGAAAAATTAGCATTTAAAAATGAAGGAGAAGAGTTTATTCATTCTTTGTTTGGCGGTACAAATACAAAAATGTATAGACATAAATGTTATAAAATTTGTTTAACTGATGTTGATAATAATTATACTTGTAACTTAAATGTGTATGACCAAGAAATTATATGTAATGATGTTCNACATTGAAAAGGCTTTCTTACAGATAGGAGTAAGGGAGCAAGATAGATTTTTTGAGGTTTATGTGGTATGATAGAGAAAATAGGGACCACATTAAAATCTATCGTCACCGTCGTGTAGTTTTTGGAGTGACATCCAGTCCTTTTTTACTGGGTGCTACATTAAATCACCATTTAGATAATGCTAGTGGAAACTTTGATAACGTAGCTAAAATTTTGAGAAAATCGTTTTATGTTGACAACTGTGTGACTAGTTTTGAGACCGAAGAACAGTTGCAAAAATTTATAGTCGAATCTAAAATATTGTTATCTTCAGCGCATTTTAATTTAAGAGGCTGGCAGTCAAACATTTTATTGAATCCTGGAAAATTTTCAGAGTTGGAAAGCCAACCTGATAACTTTGAGACTATGGTTTTAGGATTAATTTGGAATCTCAAAGATGATTGTTTATCATGTAAAATTAACTGTCAGAAAATTGAAGGTAAGGCTATAACTAAAAGGTCATTGTTATCCATAGCTAATCATATTTTTGATCCAATTGGTTTCACGGCTCCTGTGACTTTAAAACCAAAATTAATTTTACAGGAAATTTGGAAATTAAAATTAAAATGGGATGAAAATCTCCCAAAAAATATTTTAAATCAAGTTAAACAGTGGTTAGAGCAACTCCCTATACTTGCAGGTATTAAAATACCTCGATGTTTGAATTTGAGCTCTAATAGAATTAAACAGATAACATTGCATGTGTTTTGTGACGCTAGTAAAAAAGCGTATGCCGCTTGTGTATTTTTGAGGGTAGAATATGAGGAAAATGTTCTTGTGAATCTGATACAGGCAAAAGCGAGGGTAGCTCCTTTGAAAGATATTTCTATCCCCCGTTTGGAGTTACTATCATGCACACTAGGAACCCGACTTGCGGCTTCTGTTAAGAACGACTTAAACTTGCCAGATGTGCGTATTTATTATTTGACAGATTCCATGACGGCGTTAGCATGGATACAACGTACTAGAGATTGGGGCGTATTTGTTTTTAACAGGGTGAAAGAAATCCGAAACCTTTCGGATGTTAGTAGCTGGGAACACGTGCCTTCAGAAAAGAATTTCGCGGACATTTTTTCTCGGGGTTGTAGCGCTCAGCAGCTTATTTAAGATGGTGGGAGGGGGAGCCCTCCTGGTTGTCCGAAAACCCAGTTCAATGCCCGAGATCAAAACAAGTCCCGGATGAAAATGCGATAAATTTAGAGTTAAGGAAATCTGTTTTGGTTAATACCGCTAAGAGAATTGAGGAGTTTAACTGGCACTGTAAATATTTCTCATCTTACTTAAAAGTTGTTCGCATGATAGCTTGGATGTTTCGTTTCTTTAAAAATGCCAAGAGAATTGATGTTTGTAATACTTCGGAAATAACATTTTCTGAATTTGATCATGCGGAAAAAATTGTAATTAAATTAATACAAATGGAAAATTTTGAGGGAGTGACGGATGAGA
>BMAV01002695.1:105768-122708 GCA_019973955.1 Trichonephila inaurata madagascariensis
AAAAAAAAAAAAAAAAAAAAAAAAAAAAAAAAAAAAAAAAAAAGACCGCGCACCCATTTCTTCGACAATTCTAAAAGTTGAATAGTTCGTTTATTTTACTGCAACTGCGCATGTGTTCTGAAACCGACTATATCTGTCAATCATTTCTTAACCACACCCCGTTGCTATAGTAACGACGGGTTATCTTTTTACACGCATTATCGATTGACGTCATCCGAGTTGCAAACAACGCCATCTGTTGGATAAAGGTAGTTTTTGAAAATACGGGCGTCGGCCTTAATAAAATTTGAATTTATATAATAATTTCGAGTACAGTCCATTAAATTAATAACCCAACATTGTGGTCCCCCAGAGCGCGGAGTAAACTTGCGTAGAATTTAAAATAATTTGTGTTGTTGAATTAAGCGTTCTTTGCTTCGTAAACATAATGGAAGGAGCAGGAGTTATTGAGTCAGATGAAGCACTTTCCGTATCAGTTGCGGAAAAAATAGAGACTCTATTAAATCGTCGTCGTGGCAATTGTAAAGCCAAAATCCCAAAATTGCAAACCTTTTTAAAGGACAAAGCTCCAAATGCAAGAAGATTGTTAATTCAAAGTAAACTAGACAACATTTTGGAAATCTTTTCTAATATGGAATCACTGAAAATAGAATATTATGAAATTCTAGAAGAAGAAAAATTACCAAAATTGGAATTGACTTTTGACCAAATGGAAGAAGATCTGGAATCCATAAAGGTAGGCTTACAAACTTTATTATTAAAGCATGATGATATTTCTAAAAATGAATCTATTTGTAATAAATACTGCTTTAAGTAATAATGAAAACTCAAAATGTAGTTTCGTTAAATTCCCTGATGTAAGTCTACCTGAATTTCTCTCTCTCATGGTGTAATAGAAAATTGGACTGATTTTAAAAAACAATTTGATAGCCTAATTACGAATAATTCAGTGCTGAATAATACGCAAAAACTGTTTTATTTACGTTCTGCTTTGAAAGGTGAGGCAAGAACTATCGAAACCTCGGAAGATACGTTTGAGTCATTAATGACTGTTTTAATTAAAAGATATGAAAACAAACGTCTAATAATAAATTCTCATGTTATGAACATTTTAAATTTTGAAAAGCTCTGTATTGAATCATCTAAAGGTCTTAGGAACTTAATTGATGTTATAAATAAAAACCTAAGAGGTTTAAAACTTATGGATTTAGAAACTAATGAGCTCACTCTCACCAGATTTTAATAAACATTATCATCCAAAAGTTAGTTAAAGAATCCCCAAAGTTGTTCGAAATGAGCCTAACTTCAACTCAATTGCCGAAATGGGAAATGTTTTGGGAATTTTTGCAAAATAGAACCCAAATATTAGAAAATTTACACGGAGTTCAGGGACCTCCATTAAAATTGAAAACTCCGTTTCCAAACAAAGGCAAAAGTTTCATGGTGAAAATACTAATAATTGTTGTGCAAAACAACACATCGTTTGTATGATTGCACACTTTTATTTAAAAAATGAACCCCTTGCAAAGATTTGATATAGTTAAAAAACATGGACTCTGGATTAATTGTTTAAATAACAGTCATAAAGTTTCGGTTTGTAAATCAAAGTACACATGCAGATTGTGCTAAGGGAAACAATTATTTGTTATGTAGGTCAGAAAACATTCAAAACAGCGCAGAAGGATCATCTTCGAATGCGTTAGTCACTCAGCCACCTCCCCTTCTGGCGCCCCCTTCTCTTATGCCCGATGCGGTGATAAATAATCCTAGAGAGCCCCAAACGATTCAGACATTCTCTTCTGTAAGTAACAGTAGTAATAAATTCGTTTTTCTGTCCACAACTATCGTGGGTATTTGGTCTCCAGTGTTAAACAGTTATGTTCGCGGTAGAGTAATTCTAGACAGCGCTTCTCAGTCGCATTTCATGACCCTTCAATTTGCTTCAAAACTTGGCCTCGAAAAGAAAAAAGTAAATCTCGCAGTCAGCGGATTAAAGTGAAAATTCTATAAACATTACCTAAATGGAAAATAAATAATGCTTTTATTAGTAATAAGAATTCCTCTTACATATCCCCGTTAGATTTTCTAATCGTTTCTAGGATTACTGATTTTGTTCCTTCCACCCAACCTAATTTTAGAATTAAAAAGTTTAATGATATTAATCGTTCTTTCTGAGCTGACCCTACTTTTGACGAACCCGGAAAAATACATATGATTATAGGAGCGGAACTTTTCTACCAAATTATAAAAGATGGTCGGAAAGTAATATCAGATAATTTAACCCTCATTAATTCAGTTTTCGGATTTATTGTCAGTGGATCTATTTTAATACAACTAACCATAAAAGTAAATGTTTCTTAATTTCGAAATCAGAAAGTATAGATAATTGCATAAAGAAATTTTGGGAAATAGAGGAAATCATCCTGGATAAGCCTTTAAGCAAAGAGGAAGAATTTTGTGACATGCATTTTAGAAACACATAGACGTGATTGTACTGGTCGATTTATCGTTTATATGCCTGTCCACAGGGTGAGGAGTTACCTACTCTGGGTAATTCTCTAATTTTAGCTCAAAAGAGGCTTAACCAAACTATTAAAAAATTAGATAGAGATCCTCACATGCATAAGCTTTATAGCGAATTTCTTGAAGAGTATACTCTTGGTCATATGCAAAGAATCCCTGATAATTGTTATTCTCCTATTAATTACTATTTACCACATCATGGCGTTTTTAAGTCCCAAAACAACTCTGCAAAACTTCGTGTAGTTTTTGATGGGTCTGCCCCTACCACAAGTGGTCGAAGTCTGAATGATATCCTTCTTTCTGGTAGAGTTCAGGAAGATGTTTTTAATATCATGCTGAGGTTTAGAAAGCATAAAATTGTTCTAACGGCAGATATTAAACAAATGTTCAGACAAATTTTAATTGATCCAACCCAAAGAAATTTACTTAGAATATTATGGAAAAATAAGCATTGGGAAAAACCAATAGAATATAAATTAAATACTGTAACTTATGGCACAAAAAGTGCACCATTTCTAGCCACGCGGGTCATTAAACAATTATGCTTAGATGAATCGGACGCTTTTCCATTGGCAGCTGAAATAACTCTATCTGATATTTACATGAACGATATTGTTTCTGGTTGTGAAAACATTGAAAACGCTAAAATTCTCAAAAATCAATTAATTAAAATGTTTAAAGCGTGTGGTATGACTTTACATAAATGGAATTCTAATAATAGTGAACTTTTAGATATAGAATATCCAATCTCCGAAAAACATTTATTTGCTCAGCTTGAAGAGTGCACAACCAAAGTATTGGGAATGGGGTGGAATTCAAAGTCAGACATACTTAATTTTAAAGTTTCAGTAAAAAAAAAAACTACACCAAAAGAGAAGTTCTATCTACAATAGCTAAATTATATGACCCTTTCGGACTAATTGGACCTGTTATAACAAAATCAAAAATATTCCTTCAGAAACTTTGGCTGGAGAAAATTAATTGGGATGACTCGCTTCCTAACATATTGTCATCGAATGGAATAATTTTGTCTCCACTTTAAAGACAATCGAAAGTATTTCTATCAATAGATATTTGTTGACAGATAATTCTGAACACATAATTTTACTAGGATATTGTGATGCTTCAATTGCTGCTTACGGAGCAGTGGTTTATCTGCGAAGTTATTGTGAAAATTATACTCCAACAACAAAATTGCTTGCCAGCAAATCACGAGTTACCCCTTTAAAGACAATTTCTATTCCTCGACTAGAATTATGTTCCTGTCTTTTGCTTTCACAGTTAATCAACAAAGTTGTGAATTCCTTGACAAAATATTGTTATTTTCAGACTCTACTATAGCTATATATATATATAGTTTGGATTAATTCATCCCCTCATCAATTAAAAGCATTTGTTGCAAACAGAGTCTCGAAAATTCAAGCTCTTACAGCTAACTATCAATGGAAACACATTTTATCTCGTGATAAAATCTTGCTGATCTCGAACACCTGGAATTCTGGTGGTCAGGGCCATCTTCTGGCATTGAAGAAATTATGGATGATTCACGCCAAAATGACTTGAATCTCTCTGAAAAGGAACTATATTTGACTGAACTTAAAATTGTGACTTCTACAAACTTAATTCTTTCATCGGACAATAATTTTATAAATCAAATACTCTTTTTAAGTAATAATTTTCATAAAATAATTAGAATTCTTAGTTTTATTTTCAGATTTGTGTTGAACTGTACAAACAAGCACAAACGGAGTAGTCCTTTGACTGTCCAAGATTTCGAGTATTCCCTAAGATTTCTCATTAAAGGAATACAATCAATGGGGTATTTTATAAAGAAATAAATAGTTTAAGAAAAAAGGAAATAGTCAAAGGAACTGTAAGTAATTTAAATATTTTTCTTGGGGAATTTGAATTAATTCGTGTTGGAGGAAGATTAGATTATTCGGACTTATCATTTGACCAGAAACATCCAATACTCTTACCGAGAGATCATAAACTTACTAATATTATAATGGAACATTTCCATCTAAATAATTTGCATGTCGGTTCTCAAACGTTACTTCATCTTGTTAGGGGAAAATATTGGCCTCTAAATGGGAGAAATAATGCTAGAAGAATAGTTCATCAATGTATTAAATGCTTTAAAGCCAAACCTAAAATAGAAGAGCAATTAATGGCATCATTGCTTAAAGAAAGAGTTACAGTAACTCCCCCCTTTTACAAATACTGGAATCGATCTTTGCTGTCCTTTTTATATTAAATATAAAAATCAACGCAAGGGAGCTTTAAACAAAATTTATGTAGCAATATTCGTTAGCTTCTCAGCCCGAGCTGTTCACTTAGAAATCTTAAGCGACTTAACTTCTGATGCCTTAATTGTAACATTAAAAAGATTTTTTTCTCGTCGAGGTATTTCCAGCATAATATTTTCTGACAATGGCACTAATTTTGTTGGTGCTCATTCAGAATTAAAACAGTTATACAAACTTGTGGAAACTCCCCCGGATAATTTGGCATCTTATTTGATTTCACATTCAATATCCTGGAAATTTTTGCCTCCTAGATCTCCGAATTTTGGTGGACTCCGGGAGGCAGGAGTAAAATCATTTAAATATCACTTGAAAAGGACAATAGGTAATTTTAATTTAACTATTGAAGAATTCTTAACAGTTGTTAACCAAATTGAAGGTATATTAAATAGTCGACCACTAATTCCCTTATCTTCTGATCCCAACGATTTTAGCTCTTTAACACCTAGACATTTTTTAATCGGTCGTCCAATTAATTCCATTCCTGAATCTAAAATAATTGATATTCCAGATAATCGACTTTCTAGATGGCAGCAAGTTCAAAAAATTAATCAAATTATTTGGAAAAAGTGGTCAAGGGATTATTTAAACAATCTTCAACAACGCGTAAAATAGAAATTCGAAAAAAGTAATATACAAAAAAATAGCCTTGTTCTATTAAAGCAGTGTTTCTCAAACTGTGGGACGCGCCCCCCTGGGGGGGCGCGATAAACCTTCGAGGGGGGCGTGAGCATATCGAAAATAAAAGATTAAAAAAATTATTTACTGGAATGAAGTAAAAAAAAAACTTTCTGACATAATAAAAAACACACATTTACACTGATATAGTTTATATATATCATCTGCGATATTACGTCATAAAAAATAACAGCTTCTACTTCAAAACCTCATTATCTATCTTTGTGAGATACTATAACCAAATAAAAAACATTTTATTTGATTTGCGGTAATCCCATGATGAGAGATTTTTTTATTACGTGTTCTTTTCAAATTTAAAATACTACTCTTTCAGAGAAAAAACAAAACCCAGACCCATACTCAAACAAAATTTAAGGAGATAAAAAATTCATCACTGTTATATTATTGAAATATTGTACATTAGCTGTAGGCAGAGCAGAATGTATTTGCTGCGGTTTGACCTTCGAACTTACTTGTAAGGTTAGTTACGTCCCTGCTCTCTTATGTATTTGTTTTTTTCATTTGGGAAGTTGTAAATAAGCTATTTCTGCTGCGTTTTTTTCCTTGTAAAATATGTTTATGATTTCTGAAAAAGCACAGAGAGCACTTTGAAGAATTACTTGGCCAAGATTTATTTTTGAGTATTCCCAAACATATAAAGCATAATGAAAAACGTTTTACACAATTTTTTAGAGCATTCATATTGTATTAAATACACTTTTAATCCGGGAGCGGTCACGCCGAGCACTGAGTGCACGAAATCGGTAATTCTGACAAAACTGTTTAATTGTTACCAATGGCCCTGACACTATCCTCCTGTTTGACAGTTTTAACGTGAACTTAAATATATTTGTCACATATCTCCCTCTTTTTTGGGAGTGACAAACGTTTTTTTACAATCTTAAGGTACTTGTTTTGACTGAGTTCCCGGTGCGATCACTTTTTTTCCAAAATATTTTTTGTGTTCATGCTACATCCCCCCACCCTATGTATAACTTAGTGACTTCGACTGCCTTGTTGTACGACTTATTGTGGTTTGGTAAATGAGCATGATGAGCAGGTAAATGTTTGGTAAATGATCAGAATATATATTTAAAAAAAGAAATGGGCATCTTTGATCTCTATTGAAAGATGTTAAAACTGATAAAATAAAGGGATGAACCTGCTGAAATAATGCATATTAAAGTAAATTTGAGAAAAGCGATGAACATGAAACGAAAGAAAAAATTTCAAATGCTACCAAAAGAACCCCATCAACTAAAGTATGAAGCTATAAGTAACAGAAGACACACTTTGCTTTGTCAAAAACACACAAGCAAGCAAAAGTTCAACATGCTATTTGTCGAACATCAAAGGACTGTAAAATTACAATAACTAGAATAAAATATGACAGTTTTGCCTGCAAATAACATTCCTGTAATGTTAGCGAAAAGTGTCTGTGATTTGTGTCTTTTTTTTATAGTCACGCACAGTTTAAACATTTTAGTTCAGTTTTCTTGGATTTTTTCCTAGAATTAGCAAAGAAAAATTGAAAAGTCTTTGAAAGAAGGTAAGTATATTTTCTCTTAAGTAAATTATTCACTAGAATTACGATTTTTATTGTGTACTATAAAAGTAATTATGAAAAAAGGATTGGGGTGACTCAATAACCCAGCTTGACCATTAGTATCGAGTGATCGCCTGCTCCCGGGGTTAAAACATGTTGAAGACTTTTCGCTTTAAATATTAAAAATAATACAATTGTTCTTCATCGGAATTGTATGTTATTGTTCATTATATTCAACATCAATTCTAAATGCTAATTCTGTGAGGCTTAAAATTACAGTTCCTTAAAACTAATTATAATTTGAGCTATCATTTAAAAAAAAATCATTTTACATTTTTGTAAACATTGTCTCGCACTTGGCTTTACTTTCCTTACAATTGAGCGATTATATCAATAATGTTTTATTTTCTTATAAATGAACTCGTGCAAAGAGCGGGCACTTCAGCCGGTATACTTTTAATGTATCAGTGTGCTGTACAGAGTATTTTATAACTAATTAATTAATACTAAATTAAGAACAAGTTTTTAATAAGTATTAGCGACTTCTATGGGCTTGTCTTGCAGAGTAGAATGCTTATGATTAGAAACTGGCCCTCTGATTTCTTTTTCTATATTTAGTTGATATCTATATTTTTTGTCTTCTAAGCAGCCCTCGCATTTTGCAATATGTTCCAACTTAAAAATTAGAGAAAGGAAAAATAACATAATTATTATTTAACATTATTTTTTTTGCTTAAAAGTAACATATACAAAATTTAATACATATGTTATTAATTTGTACGGTTTATAATAAAAACATATATTGAAGCTTTAGCGTCAAAGTGCATTATTATTGCATTCAGTACATTATTAATGTATAAGGGGGGCGCGATAAAAATTGTGATTAAAAAGGGGGGCGCCAGTACTGAAAGTTTGAGAAGCACTGTATTAAAGGAAGAAAATCTTCCTAGTTCTACATGGCCAATGGGTAGAATCCAAGATGTAGTAACGGGGAAAGATGGAAAGGTTCGAGTTGTTGTGAAAAAAAACTTCTCGAGGTATTTTTAAACGCAGCATTTCTAATGTATGTCTTTTACCAATTCCCCATACTTGAAATGTATACTTTATTTTAAAGTTTATTGTTTGAAATGTCTCTATATGTCAAAATTATTCTATATAATGTATTTGTATCTGTATGTTTTATTAGGATTTTTCTCTTATTTATTACTGTATTAATAGAATTTATTTGGTTTTTTTAATGATTGTGTTGGAAAAATTATCACTTGAAATCCAGAAGATTTCAAGGTCGTGCGGTGTTAATGCCTATGTAAACTTTGGCATGTTCGCGCCACATCTTGGCGAATTTTAGAATTGTAAACAAATAATGGCAACGTTTAGGGTTGCCGTAGCAATGTGTTTTGTATCAACTCTAATGCTTTGTAAAAATATTTCTGTTAGTTCGAAAGACTTCATATCGGAAGTAGCATTAATAAAATTTGGATTTAAATAATAATTTCGAGTACAGTCCATTAAATTAATAACCCAACAATATGTATGCTTAGTTTATATTTGCAAAATAATTATTAATTTCTTTAAAATCTTATATATGTGGGCTTAGTTTATTTGCAAAATAACTATTTAGGTGGCGCCACTGTTTTTTTTTTTTTTTTTTTTCTGCTTCTATGAGTTAGCACTTCTATTTAAACCAGTCATTTAGTGCGCGATTTTTGCATAATATGTTTTGTCCTTACATTTCTTTATGGTTTGCATTTTTACATGTGAGTTTTTATCCTAGTTTTTTCTATAGAATTTTTTTTCTTAATATCCTTCTCTATGAGAGAAACCTTATTGATCTCTCTTCATAATTTCATTTTATTTTACTGTCTGATTATCATCCATGTGTGTTAGAAATAGGCTTAACTTTTCAACATGGCTCTGTTTTTTTTTTTTTGTATTATGTCGAAAATTTCTGCTGTACGGAGAAGGTGGTACCATAAAGCAGCTTAACCCTAATTCGCTGGCTTAATTCAGCAACAGCCTTTAAAATCATAATAGGTCTTCATTTTAGTCCAAAGACTTTTTCTGTATCTTCAATTGTTATGATCCTTGGAATCTTATTTCTTTCTTCTTTGGCCTTGTAGGTTATACAACTTTCTCACTTAGTATTTTATTTTATTATACAATATATATTATATTCTCCCTGTATTTTCTGCATTTCTAATTTTCTGCCATTTTATCAAGAAGGTAGATTGGCTTAATGGCATTCTGCGTTCAATTTCATCGTCAATCCATATAGAAAGTCGTTTTTCCATTTCCTCTATTGTATTATTTCTAGAACGGGTAATTCTAGTTGCAGAGCTTGTCTAGTTACAGTTACCAATGACCTAGTTACAATGACCAATTATTTTTTTTTTATTCTTAAGAATGGTCCTTATTGTTGAAGTTGCCAAATTCAATGCAGCACCAATTTGAGATTGACGTTCACCAGTATCTAATCTTCTAATTACTTGCATTTTAGTTTCTAGTGAAATGCTTTTTTTATGCTTTATTTTTGTGTTTTTTTTATTATCACCCATGATAAAAACTAAAAATCATAATATTTGTTACTACAGCAATCGTTATATTATATAAATTTATACTTACAATAACGTCAACAAATGTTTGGAATGATAAAAATACTTTCGTATAATACCGCCGGAAAGAAGAAACACAGATTAACTGCTTCGGATATCGGGAAGCCTACAGCTGCGTGCTATTTCAGAGAATCCCACAATTCAAACAAAAGAGCGTTAAACCGAAACAGGTCTTACTGATATATATTAGTTTGTAATCATTTAATACAATGGCTTACATGATGTGGAAAACTAACCTTCCTGAAAAGTAGACAGTTTTGTTACTCATCAAACAATAAAATACGCTTGGCAAAACCCATTGCTGCAATTTGGTATTCAGAGCATTCTTGAACCAAATATCTGGTGTCCAGATGTCGTTTCCCCACGAAGCACTCAACATGATTTTATTGAGGCCTCTGCTGCGGTGTTCAGGGTAAATGAGCCGATTATCTTCCCAAATTTGACGTACAACCACATCCATTTTGAAATCCTGAAAAGAACAGCAAGATTATATTGTAAATCGCATGCATGCGAATCATAATTTTTTGATTCAAGGAAAAATTTGCTAATGCTTCTAATTTTGAAATACTCTGATTCAAGAAATAAATGGCGAAATCGATTTTGCCACTATTAATTAAATCAGACGAATTGTGCAAAATTTATGCATCTATTGAAATAAAAGGGTTATGTTGGATAATTTTATTGATTATCCAACATTTGGGCATTGCCCCGGCAAACTCTGACACCACGAGAAACGCCCCTACTCCGCCCACGAACTGGATATAACGCAAGGATAAATAGGCCGACCGCTACCAACCCGAAGACCCTAAAGAGGGCAGAGAGAGGGGGGGGGGGGAGATGGTTTGAAAACTTTGCTGAGAACGCGAATGCAATCTCCTCCCTCACAAACAGAATTCGAACTCTAATGATCAAAACAATATTTATAACAACTTCAATGTATATACTGTAATAAATAGCTGGGACGTAAATAAGATAAATATTCAAATTAATAAATATCACGCTACCCCAGTGTTTCTCAAACTGTGGGGCGCGCCCCCCTGGAGGGGCGCGATAACTTTACGAGGGGGGCGCGAGCATATCGAAAATAAAAGATTTAAAAAATAATTAATTTACTCTGGAATGAATTAAAACAAAATACTTTCAGACATAATAAAAAGTGCACCTTTACTCTGATATAATTTAGAGGCGATATTAAGTCATCTCTCTAAAAAATAAAAAACTTTTTCAATACCTAATTAGCTATCTTTGATCTTATAACCAAATAAAAAAAAACTTTTATTTGATATGCTGTAATCCCATGATAAGAGATTTTTTATTGCGTTTTCTTTTTAAATCTAACATCTGTTCTTTCAGAGAAAGAACAGATCCCAGACCCAGAATCGAAAAAATTTAGGAACATAAGAAATTCATCACTGTGATTATTTTTGAAATACTGCACATTATAGCTGTAATCTGTTTTTGCAGATAATCTGTTTGATCTTCTAAGTTATTGGAACAGTTAGTTATGACCCCTCTCTTAAGTGTTTGTTTCTCATTCAAGGAAGTTGTAAGTAATGTATTTCTCCGTTGCGCTCTTTTTCATGCAAAAGAGTTTTATGATATTTGGAAAACCGCGGAGAGCACTTTGAAGGATTACTTGGCCAAGACTTATTTTTATATAAGTATTCTCAAACATATAAAGCATAACGAAAAACATTTTTTAGCAGTAACAATATCATAATGAATGCACTTTTTACCCGAAAGTGGTCGCGCGGGACACACAGATCACAAAACCGTTAATTCTGGCAAAACTGTTTATTTGTTACCAAAGAAAAATTGAAAAGTCATTGAAAGTATATATAGGTAAGTTACTTTCTCTCAATTAAATTATTCACTAGAATCACGATTTGTATCGTGTACAATAAAATAATTATATATATATATATATATATAAAAAGATTGGGTTGACTCAATAACCCCGCTTGACCGTATCGAGTGCGCGCCTGCTCCCTGGTTGGTCTTTTCGCTTTAAATATTAAAAATAATACAATTTAGTTTTCATCGGAATTTTATATTATTGTTCACTACTTAACGTCAATTATAAATGCTAATTCTGTGAAGCTTAAAATTACAATTCGCTTAAAACTAATTATTATTTGAGCAATCATTTTAAAAAAAATCATTTTACATTTTTGCAAACATTGTCGCGCACTTCTCGGCTTTACTCTCCTTACAATTCAGCTATTTTATCAATAATGTTTTACTTTCTTATAAATGAACTCGTGCAAAGAGCGGGCACTTCAGCCGGTATACTTTTAATGTATCAGTGTGTGTGTGTGCTTCACAGAGTATTTTATAACTAATTAATTAATACTAAATTAAGAACAAGTTTAATAAGTATTAACGACTTCTATGGGCTTGTCTTGCAAAGCAAAGTTTTTATAAGAAATGCTTATAATTAGAAATTGACTCTCTGAGTTCTTTTTCTATATTTAGCTGATATCTATATTTTGTCTTCTAAGCAGCCACCGCATTTTGCAATATGTTCAATTTAAAAATTAGAGAAAGGAAAAATAACATAATAATTATCCTATTACTTAATTTTTTAATTTTTTTTTGCTTAAAAGTAACGTATACAAAATTTAATACTTATGTTATTAATTTGTATGGTTTATAATTAAGATCGCGTATAGTAGCTTTAGCGTCAAAGTGCATTATTATTGCATTCAGTACATTATTAATGTATAAGGGGGGGCGATAAAAATTGTGATTGAAAAGGGGGGCGCCAGTATTGAAAGTTTGAGAAGCACTGCGCTACCCTTATTCATCTCAAACTTCACAGTCCTTAAGCAGGATAAAGTTATCTTATAGTTAAGATGTGATTTTACAAGGTGTGACCCGTAAGTAGCGTAAATAATCACAGCTGGAATACCCGTTTTTCGCACGGATTAAATTTTTAAAATAAAATTCTGCTAATAAGCATAACATTTTTTAGATGAGGATTAAGACAGTTCATACCAACAACAACAAAAAAAAAATGTAAATTAAATTTTTTTAATGGATACCATCTTTAAAATAATTTTCAGCGAACTGCAATTTGGCTTGAAACGAATGAATTATTTAACATAAACATATATTTGAATGAATAAATAGAAATGAATAAATTAAAATCTAAACGTAAATTGGCAAGTAATAACAGCAGAAATAAGTTCGAGAATTACTGTGAGTGCGTCTCTAAGATAAATAACCCTAAGTAAATAAAGAAAAAAGAAAGCCTTAAAGGTCACAAGGCATTTCATTTAAAGTAGTCCCAAATAATATGTATCAGGCTACCTCTTTTATTGAAAATTGGAAAACTTGATAAAATAATCCGAGATAACAATAACAACATCAAGGAAAGGAGCCTGAGTTTCCAACACTAAAAATGAATGTGGCATCGATGGTTTCTGTCGAAAGGCATATTTCAGTTCTACCAAAGGAATTGGAATGTTCCAATACACACGAGACTTAGATTCTTTATGCAGGCGGTAATAACTGGTGATCATGCGAGCCACGGAAATCATAAAACTGCGCACTTGATCTGCGGTGAAAAGTTTCTACAGGAATGTCTTCGCCTCGCATGCTATGTGGGGCGGGCCATTGTCCTGCTTGAAGGGGAGAACAAGTAACACATGTCTTTTCTGCAATGCAGGCACAACGTGCTCACGTAAAATTTTAAGATACTGTACAGGTTTTTTCTGTAGAATACAGGACAAGACCTCTGAAGAAAAGTGTAAAATGCCGCATCAAACAGTCCTATGAGGAGAATGGGGATCAGGTACTCACGAGGATGATACAAAACTGTTTTGCGTATTCGTCAATATACGGTGAAAAGAGTGGGCTTCATCCGTTCTTCATGATGTTTAACAATGATTATGACGTTCAATTTATTCCTAGTACCCATATAGCAAAGTTTTGTCTTGAATCTGTATTTCCCAGTGAAAACTGGTGAACTTCTCGGATTTTGTAAGGATACAAATTCAACAGTCCATGCAGATACGACAGTTCCGGAATTCCCATTCTTCTTTCAGCTTCTCGAGCATGGCTACTTCCCATTGATGACTTCACAGACAAACCTTTCATAACACTTCGTAGCGCACGGGCGTGATCCCCGTTGAAAGATGGTCTGACTCTTCGTGAACGATTCGCCAAACGTCGTCCCATTCAAAGAAACAGGGATTTTTTTGCGCTCTCTTTTTTTAGTCCTTTCTTCGTACGAAACTTTAGCAGTGCAACAGTTGAGAATTCACCAGTTTAACCAGCAACACTTGATCGTTCAACGAAAATATGATACCGATTCGACAGATGGATCCTTCTCAAACCAGGTGTTTTATTCATAGACTAATTTACATAAAAGTCTCAGTAGGATGCGTGAGTGACTTGTTTCGGTTATTTTTGGAACTAGTTTTTTTTTACATGTAAAAAAATCCAATGTCCCTCTCATCCTTTTGGTGCCAACAGAAATTTATTCCGATCATTACTTGTTTTGTTATCAATTTATGAAATTTACTCGAACTTATGATGCACTTGGTATTTTACTTCAATAAGGGTAATTTTGAATTTGCCGATAAACGAAGAAAGGCCATAAACTTTTTTTTCCAATGGAAACTTTTTGGATTTTTTTTATCAAACGGTCATGACATGTGGATTAAAGAAAACAAGGTTTTGTTGGTCGTCACTGTACCATTGATATTTGCGTGATGAATTAGCCATACGCACTGCTGCACGTGATACAACGGGAAAAACTCCGATGGAAGTATTTCTTCGTAGAAAGTTAATGACGCCATTTCAAAAGTTAATTATGTGTCTGAATGTTCATATTTAGTGTGTAAAATTATAGAGATGTTGTTTGGGGAAGCGAGACAACCGACAAAGATACAGCAAGACAAATGAGCGAAGTACTATAATAGAAGGAGAAGGGAAACAAATATTTAAGTGAAAGACAAAGTGTTGTTCTAAGCGCATCTTTTCAGCTCAGCGAACCCCTCAGGGGGTTCACCTTTAGGTGGGTACGGGTGTCACAATCCCGAGGTACACACACACACAAGTGATCTTTTCCTTTTCCCAAGGGGTTTACTATCTTTGGTAAACACGAGTGTCACGACCCCGGGGTACCCCAGTGATCCTTCTCTATTTTCGACCCTCTATCTTGTCATCCAATTTCTCCTTTTCTTTTCCCGTCCAGACCAAAGACCTATGAATGTTTGGCGTAGTATAGCCAAAACTGGCTCTTGCGCCATAAAACACCAAACTCAAACTCAGCTCAGCGAATAAGAGATTTGAGGGAATATTCCAACCTAAGCTTGAAGGCCCGTATGAGGTGGTTGGAGTTGAAAGAGATGTGGTTTTGTATGGAAAGAGGGTAAGCCCTTAATGGTCAATGTAGATCAGGTGCGAATTTATCACCCCAGAGAAAGTGGCGAGGTTCAGAAGCAGGTCCAGAAGGGCAAATCAGAGGTGAAAGAGGGGCAATCGAAAAGCAGACCATAAACAGGGTGCAGTCAGGGGTTAGGGAAAACAGAAAGTATCCTATGTCATATTCTAGTTCTTCCATAAGTAACAAGACTGGAATTTTTTTTTTTTTTTTTAACACAAGATAAAGAAAGGAAGGATCGTCGAGAACCACCAAGAGGTGAGCTCCGAAATGAGTAAATCTGAAGAAGAGGTTTCCCCCGTCTTCTCTGCAATCCGGCAGGATCAAAAATAGGCCAACAGGACGTGAAAGCAAGGAAGGCGCAACATCCAGAGGAGGATTAGTGGCAGTAGGCACAACAAGGGATCACGCTGGAACAAGTCCGTATCCTATCAGAAGTAGAGCGGGTTCAAGAAAAACACGGAGAAAAGAGCGCCAAAAAGGAAGGAGCTTCGCAGCAGGCCATATATTCTTCGCAGCAGGAAATTGGGGTTTTCGTTTCCAGAAGAAAGACAGTTCGTCATGGACCATTTGGAGCAGCGAGTCAGCCAGAGAACCCTCAGTTTGGATTTGGAAGGAAGTGACTCATCCTGGAATCCTAGGTTGTTCTTTTTTATTTCTTCTGACAAGTAGTCAGACGATTTTTATAGAAAGTCAAGTTCGGATCGATGAGTAATTTTTTATACAAAAGTTGGTCATTAAGATAGGTGCATTTTTCAAACTTTGAAAAGTGTGAATTCTCTTCCAAATTGTAGAAAACATGTGTTGTTAATTATTTGCTATAGAAATGACTTGTCCAGCAGGCTAGAATTTCTTGAGTTGTTTATATACTGTATATTATATTTGTAGAATTGTGTGTATTCATTGTATGCACGTATGTAGTATCTGGTTTGGCACGCGGTGAAAGTAGTGAAACTAACCTTAACACTAACCACGCTGCGCAAAAGGAGAAGTTTGTTTTGAAAGACCACATTGTTAATATATTGCTGAAATATGTATTTACGGTTGAATAGTATTAAAATATGTATTTATGGTTGATTAGTATTAAAAATATATTTATGGTTGATTAGTATTAAAAATATATGTATTTATGGTTAATTAATATTAAATGTGTATATATGTATGAAGCAGTTATTATTCGTAAGTAATCCTGTTTCCATTTTAGGGTGGCAGACCTTTCTAAAACCTTCAAAATAAGATGTGTGTCCAGCCAGATCAATGGTGTTGTGGGAGACAGGATGATAAATGAATGAGGCGATGTTTTTAGATTTAGATGACTTGCTTTATTTTCATGTTCGGTAACTGCTCTCGGAGGGAAACGTGTTCTGCCAGGGAAGTGTGAAGTCGAGAAGAAGTGAATGTGCGGGGTCGCTAAGAGTTGAAAAGCTGACGCATGCGCAGATTGCATCTTAGGTGCCTGCGCGAGTAAGCACTATTCGCAATTGCTGGAGGTCTCGCGCACGCGCAGATCGCAATGTAAAGCGTACGAGAATGAGGAGTTGAGAAACTCTACAGAGTATCACCCCAGAGAGCAGGCGAACGATAAATAAGTACAGAATAAAATTACACAAATAAAACAACAGTTACATAAGAATAAGAAAACAAAATACAAACATTAAATACATGGAAATGGAAAAGAAAAAAAAAACAATTTGTAAGGGTTGAAAATTTACATTAAAGAAATGCATGTTATACTGTAATGTTAAAATAAATATGTATGCAATAATCATGTTATACACAATTTACATAAAAGGAATGGTTTGCACAAAATGCTTAATAAGATAAGATTTTAAAAATATAAACATTTAGAAATTGTACTTTATATGAAATAACATACTTCTGTC
>BMAV01002695.1:127708-168501 GCA_019973955.1 Trichonephila inaurata madagascariensis
CTGTCTCCTAGCTCTTCACCGGTTAATAGCTTCCGAATTTCTTGTTGCGATGACTCGCCGGTTCGCTGGATCAGTTGAGCTTTAATGGCGCCATAGGGATCCGTTTCGTCAGGAGTGATGATTAAGTCTCTTACAATTGCGGCGGCTTCTGGTGGCAGGCTTGCTACAATATAATTGAATTTTGTACACGTATCTGTAATCGCTTTCGGTACTCCGAGGGCAAAAGTTCGTTCGCACGTGGAGAACCAGAGTTGAGGGTCGCTGAAGTTGTATGGAGGAATTTTAACTGCGGTGACTTCCATTTTTCCAGTAAAATAAATAAATAGCAAGTTAAATGAAGGTAGCTATTCGTGAATTGTTCGGGTCACCAATGTGGGAGACAGGATGATTAATGAACGAGGCGATGTTTTCAGATTTAGATGACTTGCTTTATTTTCATGTTCGGTAACTGCTCTCGGAGGGAAACGTGTGCTGCCAGGGAAGTGTGAAGTCGAGAAGAAGTGAATGTGCGGGGTAGCTAAGAGTTGAAAAGCTGACGCATGCGCAGATTGCATCTTAGGTGCCTGAGCGAGTAAGCACTATTCGCAATTGCTGGAGGTCTCGCGCACGCGCAGATCGCAATGTAAAGCGTACGAGAATGAGGAGTTGAGAAACTCTACAGTGTATTTGTATGCTTATTTATCTGTAGAATTATAAATTGTTTTTAAGTACGTGATTGGGGTTTTTCACCCCTCCTAGCCCGAATGAAGTGCACTTGTATGTTGTGTGGGGTGTAATTGTTGGCAGTTTCCTGAAAAGATGAAATTTCAGCGTCGGATCGTTCAGACTCGCCTACAAATCACGTCTTCTGTACGGGGGGGGGGCGGTATAAAGAGATTCTATTCGGGTTTTTCTTCTACTGAAGTTTGGATGGGTGAGTCAAAGGTTAAGAGTAGTCGGTACCACCTATACCGACAATGTTAAGTTGAGCCATTTTAGGATCCTGTTTCTCAGAAACTGTTAAATATAAAAACTTCAAATTTTGTCTGTATATTAATTAGACTTTTTTATTTATATTCTGGTTAAAATGTTTCAAATATATTGTTTACTTTTTTCAAAAAAAATTCATAAAAGCATCACTTCGAAATTTGTGAAAATTGTCATTTTCTTTACGATAACTGCTTTTCAGCAAAATATTTTGGGAAAATCTCCAAAAAAGTAGCTCCATTATATATAGTTACATATTATTTATGTGCAGTAAAAATTGCAAGTACTTTCAATGAGTATTTTCTGTGAAAAAGGTACACGCAGTTTGAAAACTATCATTTTGAGAAAATTGCATTTTTAGTGTTAAAAGGCACTTCATCACAAAAAATAATGAATTACAACATGTATTTGCCCTATTTTAATAAACATTAGTATCTTCTTAATTTTTTAAGCACAAAATAGAAAACAAAAAAAGTCTTAAAATGTTCAGAAAATACATATATAGTATTTTTCAGTTTTTGTTCAACGAGATTCTTTTTAGCATTTTGCATCAATGTTCACAAATTATGTAACAATCTGTAAAGAATTTCTACTTCGATGCATTACAAATATCAAATTTGACCTTATAACATAAGTATAATGTAAATATGTATCAATATGTAAAATTCATGATTTGGGAATATGTGATTTTACGACGTTGGGAAAAGTTTAATTATGGATTTGTATGTTCCCATGCAAACACAATTTCTTAAAGTTTCAAAATTTTCTCTAAACTGTACAAAAGATTTCTAAAAAAGTCAAAAATAAAACTGTTTTTATGTTTTTAAATATGAAATTTGTGTATTTTTATGCATGTAACAAGCTTCTCGTAATGACAAAAAGCATTACACATCTGAGTTGTAATTAATTACCTATTATTTGAAAACTTTTGAATATTAAAGCTTAAAAACTTGTCTGAACAATAAATAAACATTAATATTTGCAATTAAGTGAAATATTTAAAATATATTGTTTAGTTTTCTCAAAAACATGTAACATATAAATATCACTATGAATTTTTAAAAAAATTGACATTTTTTGTTACGATATATGGACTCCAGTCAAATATTTTGGGAAAATCCCCAAAAAACTCACATGAATATATATAGTTACATATCAGTAACATGAGGGGAAAAATTTCATTACATTCATACATTGTATTCTGATAAAAACATGAATACAGTTTTAATAACATCATTGAGAAAATTGAATTTTCACTATAAAGTGCCACTTTATCACAAAAATAATGAATTGCAACATGTATTTGTCCCATTTTATTAAACATTAGCATCTTTGCAATTTACTTTGCATAAAATAATAAACAAAAAAGTCTTAAATTGCCCAGAACAGCATTTTTTCAGTTTTTTTAATGAGAAAATATCAAAATTTTCTCAAATTCTGTATCAATTTTTACAGAATTTGTAGCTTTCATGCATTAAAAATATAAAATTTGAACAGAAAGCGTCAAAAATATGTGAAAACGCATCAATATGGTTTTGGTGTGAATTTGAGATGGTATTTAATACCCGATTATACGTTTCGTAAGTTTTTGTTAGGTTTTCGTAACATTATCATTAGGTCTTGCTGTTGCAGACAGTTTCTAAGTTTTAAACTTCAAAAGTTACTCTAACCTGGACAAATGATTTCTAAAACAGACAAAATAAAACTGTTTTTATATTTTTAAACATGAAATTTATGTATTTTTATGTATATAACAAGCTTCTCGCAAAGACAACAAACATCACATTTAATGTGTCATCTCATACCTTTTTCTCTGAAACCATTAAACATAAAGACTCAAATTTTTATTTATATTAAGTAGACATTATATATATACTGAAGTGAAATTTTTTTTAAGTATAATAATTAGTTTTTTCAAAAACAAACTTTTAGTTCACAGAACAATTATTATGAATTTATTAAAAATTGTCATTTTTTTGTTATGATAACTGGTTTATATTTAAATGTTTTAAGAATATTTCAAAAATATCACTTCAGTATACACAATTGCATGTAAAAAGCACACACAGTAAATTTACACAATTTTAAACATGCATACAGTAAATGTGCACAATTTTAAAAAATATAAATTTTAGAAAACAGAAATTTTTATAAAAAAATCTCACCTTTTTTCTAATTTTTAATCCATATTTTTTCTTAAATCCGCTCGTAATTGTAACTTCAAGTATTTTAAAAATATTTTTAACTCTTTACTAAGCCTTAGTGAGTTTAAATAATCTTTAATATAATAACAAATTAAAACTAAATTTAAAGTAAAGAACAGACTTAAATTTAGGTAAAATCACTAAATATTAAATATAACATTCAAATTAAAACCACGCTTACAAATTTAGCTCCAAAATTTTTTGCATATCTAACACAGTTAAATTTGCAGTTACTATACAGGTATCTAATGCGTATGAATAAAAATAAATTGAGGCTTTGAAACTTTGCCCCAGATTTAAAAAGACAATGTTTACATTTCTAATCTGTCAAATGGGCGTGGTTCATAAGCTGATTATTTTTTAAAAATCATTTTAAAGTACTTCTAATTCATATAATGGCTTGCATGTTATATCATTGGAAAGGTACCGATTTGGAGATTTGACAAATATCAAAAACTCAAAATCGATTTTCAAAAGGTTATTACCCTACTGACTGCTCTTAATCGTTAAATCCACTGGCGTAGCTAGTCTTGAGTGGACCCTGTATCTAAATTTCTGGGGAGGGGCCGCCCCCTTTAACATTTGAGGAATTTTTTCTTGCTTCCTTTGGGGAACCTAAAAGTTTTGAAGAATAAGAGAAAGTGTGGGAATTGAGCAGGAGTTGTGGGTGTTCGAGATTTGGAATCATCTTATATGTTAGATTAAGTAGAAGAATTTCAGATGGTTCCCAAGGTTAGATCATTTATAAAGTGATCAGTAGAAATAAACGTTTTTAAGATAATCTCTGCTTCTTCCCTCTTACACTCGCGATCTTCAGGTCACAACAAACTTACTTTTGTGTCAGCATCAGACGGACTTGGACCCACAAGTAAATGTAGACTATTCATATTACCGATATTCATGTGCGGAAAATTAGTTGGTCCTTTTTACCGATAAATAGCCACAGATGAACCAATTTTTGCACCTCTGACTCTTGAATAATATACACAAAGTTATTCATAGGGGAAACAAAAACTGATCAGATACAATCCAATCCAATGATTTCAAGAGACCGTACTTGGACATTGTTGATGCTCATAGCAAGCCGAGAAATATGAGTTCAAATTGCTTAATCTGGAATTCAACATCTGGTAGAATATTAGGAATCTTTAGCATAATAATAGATTTACCACTGGCCTCACCAAGAAGAATAGTCGCTTCAATAATATTCGGCATCATTTTCTTAATTGGTAGTCTGGTTCTCTATTGTAGAAATCATTTGAGTTAGAGAATTGCAAAACATGTGAGCAAATTTCAAGCAATTGAAAACATTTTAAAGTCTGAATCGGATCTTGCTTGGGTCCTAAAGAGTAAATTTTGAAAGATGGTAACCCAAATGCATTATTTCAAACCAAACAAATAAAAAATAATCGAAAATAGAAATAGATGAAACGTAAAAGTATATAAATAAGATAATGTAGTTCATAAAATAATAATATTCATAACAAAGTAAAGCATTTTCAAGATGAAAAAGAAATGCATCAATTGAAAAAAAAAAAAAACTATTTAAAATAAATAAAATATGCCGAAATTCGATGAAATTCCATAAATAGTTCGGAACACATAACATATGTATGCATATATCAAGAAAGACTTCAAATGAATAAGAAATAATAAGCCCCATTATAACGTCCCTGAGGACGCTCGTGTTTTGGGGTTCGAGTAAAGATCAGCCATAGGAATTCAAACACAATTTTCACTTAATCACTGTAGACAATTGAATAGAGAGAATGAACTAAAACATTAAACCCGGGAAGTAAACACGTTGGATTAATCTAGTTATCATAGAAATAAACACACTTATCATTTTTGGAGCACTCTTGACTTCCTTACTTGCATTATCTTTAGATAACTTGGCTCACTATACGACCTCCAGTCGTAATTTTATTCACGCTTTAATATCCACTTTCAATCCTCCTCGCCTACTCTAATGCAAACACTTAAATAGAAGTTCTAATATGAATAAATCCCGTCTTCTTTACTGAGGGAGTTTTTCAACTGAAATCACAGTGAAAGATTAATTTTATCCAAGAGGATTAATGGAAGAATCACGGATTACAATATACAGGGTGTCGAGCCTTAAAGTAACCCAATAGATAATTCGTGAACCGTTCAGTTTAGACATGCACTTCCAATTTGAAAAATGTTTTAAAAAAGGTAAAGAATGTTTTTACGAGCTTTTTGAACCTAAAAACTCATTTAGAAAAGAATTACAAAAATTAAATTTTTTATATGGTCTTCAGGTCCTATCACTTATATTTAGGAAAAGATGCAGTACACAAAAACAAAGTAAACACAAAAAGTTTCATTTTATTGCGATAAAAACTGGCCGAGTTATGGAACTTTGAAAATCATACATTTCCTGTATTTCCTGGGCCATTTTCAAGAAGCTAGTAAGGGGCCGTCTCCAAAGTGAAATCAATTGGAACTTTGCCAGGAAACTTTCACTCTTGCACGTCACACTTATGTAAATCGTTTTTAAATTTAACTTTATTATTACAATAATTGAGTACTTAAGAAATAAAATTTATTATGTGTACGTGTAAAACAAACAAAATAAAATATTTTGGAGTAAGAAAACATTTCAAAAGCAATTCCAAAAAAATAGGTTTATTTGCTGCGGCTTCAGACTGATTTTCTGCGGTACTGATCATAGCGAACATTAAAAATCTCTTGTGTAGTCGTTTGCAATTGCATACAGTCGTATTCTAATATTACGAATTCTAGTACGGGAGAACGAGATGTATATAAATGAAGAATACTGCAAAATGGTACTGTTGTATGGGCAGTGTAATCGAAATAAGAGAGAGGCGGCAAGACTTTATGCCATTAAATTTCCCAGTCGAAGACATCCATCTTATTGTACAATTGCCAGTGCTGTTCAACTCTTGTATAAAACTGGGAGTTGTCATAGACGTATTCCCTTATCTCGTGCCACACCTTCAGCGGATACCCGCTGAGGATGTTCTAGGATATGCCCTGGCTCATCCTGAAAGTAGTGTCCAAGATATTAGCAAGGCTTGTTCCTACTTAAAATTGACTGTGTGGAACATATTACATACGTACGGTGCATATCCTTATCGTCCAGTCCTGGAGCAGGAACTAATGCCCGGAGACCAGGAGCGACGTTTCGATTTTTGCAATTTCGTGTTAAACACACTGGATGAAAATCCAGATTTTTTGAATGAAGTTTTGTGGTCGGATGAATGCCAGTTCTCGAGGCAAGGCACTATTAGTACACAGAATAGGCATTATTGGTCCCTCGAAAACCCACATCTAATACGACCGAATCGCCACTAAGTGCGTTGGTCAGTGAATGTGTGGTACGAAATATGGAAGAGCACCTTAATTGGCCTAATATATTTCGATGAACCTTTAACATCAGAATCATACACGGAGTTTTATCTGAACTGTTAGCCGATTTTTTTTAGAAGATGAAGTTTCCTTACGGGATTTGTCACGCATGTGGTACCAGCATGATGGTGCCCCGCACACAAATCTGCGCAACCATGTACATTTTTGGCGCAGACATTTAACACTCGAATATTCGGCTACGGAGGTCAAGAAGTTGCAGAAGCTACAGCGGAGTTTCTGACGCGGGTTTGGTACTGCATTTCTGCGGAAGGCAGTGATTTTGAACATTATTTTAATTTGGTCATTCTGATATAATAAAGCCCCTGATTCATGATTGGAGCATCATTCCACATTATACTATAATTTGAACCGCAAATCTTGTATTCTTTTGCTGCTATTTGTTTAAACAAGCTGTTTAAATCTTTTCGGTACAAGTTGTATTTCTTTAATTTAACTTTTATTGTTTGAAATATAGCAATACAAATTATCAATCTATGATGTTTAATTCGATGTTTTAATATTACTATGATGTTTTTCTGTAGATAGTAAATTACTGTTCTCTAAACTCAATTTTTGTATACGACCCCCTTTTCTGAGCAATTCAAATGCTTCAACTTTATGTAGTCATAACTCGGTCAGTTTTTATCGTAATAAAATGAAACTTTTTGTGCTTACTTTGTTTTTGTGTACTGCATCTTTTCCTAAATATAATTGATAGGACCTGGGGACCGTATAAAAATTTAATTTTTGTATTTTTTGTAAATGGGGTTTTTGGTTCGAAAAGCACGTAAAAACATTCTTTACCTTTTTAAAAACATTTTTCAAACTGGAGGTGCATGTCTAAACCGAATGGTTCGGGAATTATTGTAGCTATTGACAGCACCACTAAAAAAGTCCTCAATGCCCAATCAATTGGCACACGAAGAAAGGGCAGTCCAAATCTTAGATGGACTAATGGCTTGATTAAGGTTTCTTGAGTAGGTCAAGGCCCACCCTGGGCTGTCAAGCTACTGAGGAAGGAAGGAAAAGAAGCTCTCTGAACGATATTGCATGATGCAAAATAGTGGCGATGCAGTCGGAATACGTCATTTGCGAGAAGCAAAAATATGGTTGTCGCAGGGCAAAGCGGCAATTATCGGTGCATGTCTGAGATTAAAAATATGGTCTCACGAAATTGTATCAATGACCTCCAGGCATCATTTGACTGCCATAGAGAGCTATTGGGAGACTGGAGGCAGGATAAAATCAGATGGATGGTTGAATGGGAGTCCGTCTGTGATTCATAGAATTCGGCAACAATTTCTAACCACGAATTCGGCGTCTCGGAGGTTCAGTCAAGGACTACCAGATGCTACCACGAGTGCCGATATTTGTCATCATACGCTCAAAGGAATGGAACACAATTTCGGCTGAATTCAGATCCTCTATCGCTGCAAGCTCTGAAAGGTTGGCATCAAGGCCAACCGTGCGTCGAAGGCTTCACAAACGTTACCTTCATGTTAGGCGACTAGCCATTTGCATCTCGCGCCCTTCACATCAACATGTCCACTGGATGCGGGATCAATGAAGGACTGTTCTCTTTACAGATTGGTCCAGGTTTAGCCTCGAAAGCAATAATAGGCGTATTTTCATTTGGAGAGAACCTTGAATTCATTTTCATCCACGACACATCCGTGAAAGAGATGAATACAAATCAGGCAGTGTCTGTGTCTGGGGTGGTATCTCTTTGTGTAGACCCACAGACCTCTATGTCTTTTCCCACGGAAAAGTTAATGCTCACACCTATAGAGATGACATCCTGGATGCCTTATGCCGAAGCAATAGGTAATTCTTTCATGCGACAGGATAACAATGCGAGATCACACAGGGCTCATATCGGGGAGGCTTATTTAGACCAGGTAGCAATTCAGCTCATGCAGTGGCTAGTTTGATCAACGGACATTAACCCTATCCAGCATGTTTGAGACGCTCTAGGACGGCTTGTAGCTGCTCTCAATCCCCTTCCTAGGACCCTTGTCACACTTTCAACTATCTTGGAAGAGAAACTGGGCTGACACTTCCTATAGAATTAACAGATCGCATAATTGAGAGGATCGCACCTCGCTGTATGTGATGTATTGCTTCTCGGGGGGGGGGGGATCATACTTCAAATTAAAGAGGTTATTTTCCTTTACCAAATTGACACATCTGATTTGTTCATTGTATATATATGCTAACTTCTATAACACCATAATTGTCTGGTGATTTCTTTTGATGCTCTTTTATGCCATCTTATATGTTTATATATATATATATATATATATAATTTGTGTAAGTTTCATTAAATTCTACACATAATTTTTTGAGTTATCGCTATTTTGTGTGATTTCTCTTTAATTTACGATAACCAGTGAAAGAAGTAACACTACACAGAAGTAAAAATTATAAGACTAATTTTCCAACCAAAAACTATGATATTAATAAAAACAATAAAGTATGCTTAATTTTCAAGGAATTACATCACATTACATCTAGTCAGAAGTGCTGCCATTCCTGAAACCAATTTTTCAGTTTTTGGAAGAATGCTCGATGATTTATTCTAAAAATCAACTGTAGTTCTGCCACAACGAACTTGTGTCAACTCTAATATGAATTTTGACAAATAAATGTTATTATAATTAAAATATGTGACAATTCCTAAAAAAACTACATCGCGTTTAGACGTAAGATCATATGACGTCATGTCATCCGGTTGTGGACAATTGGTTAAAAAAAAAAAATTTTTTTTAAATCTGAAGAAAACTTTGAAAAACTCAAACATCATCTCTCATAAATTCAGTGCAGTAGTTTCACAGATATAGGTCGTTCTATTTTTGTGGTACATAGAAAACACACTTATACGAGGTGTGCAAATTAAGAAGGATGACAGTACCCATCCAGAAGAACAATTTCATGGAAATATAGAGTCGCATTCCATTCTGAGAGGCAGAAAAGAGGAAAGTAGATACGGAACCTGTGAGATGAAGTGTAACAAGTCATCTCCTCTGACGTCATTTTGTACTTGCCTGTATAGCATATCTCCAAAGACTATCAAGAATTTATCGCATGCAAAATTCCACCGAGAAGAAGCAGCACTTTGCCCTTAGTTGGTACCGGAGAGAAGCAATCAGAGCGAACGTTGTCTTAAAAACGGCACGACATTATCGCTTGAAGTATTATCTTGATAACATCGTCCGAAACATTTCTACGGGCTACGGGGGATTACACGTACGTGGAATTGCAGACATGCACCTCACATACTGTGAATCAAAAGGGAATGGACGCGAAGCACGAATATTATACGAACAGCAATTTCTAACTCGTCGTATTACAAATCCTCCTAACTTTTCCGGTATTGATCGATGACTGCGAGAAACCGGTTCGTTTGCAATCACAAACCGAACAGGACGCTTGTGAAATGTACGAACGCCATAAATGGAGTTTTGACTAGATTTGAAGCATGCGAGCGGTGGCGTATGAAATGGGTATTTCTCAACCAGTGGTGTAGCATATTGTACAGGAGGAACGCATCCACGTTCAATCTTTGCACACAGATGATTATCCTCTCCAGACATTCTTTGTGCAGTGGATGCTGAGGATGAAGAATAATGATCCACGATTTCCTGCACTAGTATTATTCAGTCAAGAGGAAAAATTCAGCAAAGAAGGCATTCTTAACATGCGCAATCAACACGTTTGGTCTGACAGCAATCCCCACTGCAGTACCCTTCGTAATCACCAACATAAATTTTCCGTGAATGTCTGGTCAGGTATCCAGACCGCGGTAGCCGAGTGGTCAAGGTATCGGATCGTGGCTGGTTTTGTCACGAGTTCGAGCCCAGTACCACTTAAGACCTGCCGTGTAGGGGAGTGATGCATGTTAAATCTGTCGAGAACTCAAACGTCCTCCCGTTGGTGTGGTGTGGTAGTTAGGAGAGGGGGAGGTGCCAGCTCAGGTGTCATCCACGTCACTTGACCGTGGTTCAAAATTACGTGGTCCGTCGCCAAAAGCCCACTTGTAGCTGAACAGTGCGACGTTAATATTCACTCACTGGGCAGGTATCCTAGGTGATTATCCTTACATCTTGCCCGATCGGCGCAATCTTCTTGGAACAAGTGTATTGCCCCTCCCCATCCAGAGTGGCTTATGCACGATGGAGCACACTTTTTCATCCGTAACTTCTTGAATCCCGCCCGATACATCGGATCTCCTCGGACCTAAACTCACTGGAATTTTTCTTCTGTGAGTTTCTTAGTAAACATTCAATCTGATTGGGCAACTTTTCGTATTGTTCATTCACTTTCCTAAGATTGTAAGAATTCTAATATTCCTCTTTTCTGCCTCTCAGAGGGGATTGCAGTGGAATTTCTATGTAATTATTGGTCATCTTGATGGGTACTATAAACCCTCTTAATTTATAAAAACAATTTAGAATCCCCTTGTATACACAAACTCTGTTTCTTTTATTAGTTTAAATATTTTTTTTTAAAAAAAAAATACTTCGATTTTTACTGTCAAGTTCACAAGTGCCTCTTGATTCATATTTATCGTATACGGCCGTAATTCCCTTCCGCGGTATTTCAGGTATTCAAGCTGACGTTACCGGGTACTTAAATCAATACAAAACAAAGGTTTTTTCAGAAATTTTTAAAATGTATGCAAATATTTTCAGAAGTGCATTGTATCAAGTGGGGAATACTTTAAAGGTATTTTTCTGGAAATAGTAATAGTGCAACATACATCTGCGATGATTCATCCTACTTATAGATCTCATGTATTGTAAATGAAATGTAGAAGACATTGAGAGGAAACCTACCTTTCTAACATCACGAAATTTAAGATAAATTTTTTATTCTTATTTTTTAGGCAAGTGATTGCACATTTTTTAAGTGTGTAGAAAAAACTTTATCACAACTTATACAAAATGAAATGAAAATCCTGCCCCATTTTCTATTATTATTTGAATGGGAAATATTGTTATTTGAAGAATAACAAGATTAAATATTCTTTGATCGTTTTAAGAAACTGTTTCAAAATTCTTGAGATAAAAAAATAGCTAATAGTAACTAATAGCAAGTAATGGATGAAAAAATCGCTTTTAAATGAGTAACCGATGTCTAAAGGTTTGTTCAAAGTTTTATTGCAGAATTTATATTCTTTATATGGAAGAAGAGTCTTGAAATCTGTAGCAAAAACCATGTTTCATGTCAATTGGGTAACGGAATGATGGAAATTTTACAATTACTACCCTTTAGTAGCTTTATTGAGAACATATAAATAATCCACAAAAGTTAACAAAACATACTTGATATGCTGTCTGCTACCAACTGGAAGCGTAAAATTGTGTGTTTGGATGTTGAAAGCAGCATGAACTAGGAAATGTTACGCATTTGGCGTTATATGCCTTCTTTAAGGTTGGATACAGATGGGATGAGATCACGGTAGACCATAGCCTTGAGGTATCCCCAGAACTAAAAGTTGTAAGGATTCAAGCCGGGAGAACTAGGAGGCCAAGCTGTAGGAAAATTCTAGCTGATAATTCTGTCGTCACTGAAATAGCGGTGGAGTACTTGTTTCACACAATGGGTGATGTGTAGATGAGCTTCATCCTGCATAAACACTGTGGTTGTATCAAATTGCCTTGTTTGAAGAGCCGGGATAAAGTGTCATAATGAAGCGTATTGTTGGCCGGTGACGGTTCATGTCACAGGCCTTGCGGCGAAAAAAATGGACTCCCAATGAAGGTTTTATTTAAGCCGGACCAAACCGTTACATGAGAAAAGTGTAATGGAATTTGTAGGAATTGATGTGGGTTTGTACCAGCCCAAATACGGCAATTACGCATGTTAACCGCACCTTCCAGATGAAAGTGGACCTTGTCGGTCCACAAAATGTCCCATGAATATTTAGCCTGGAGCTCAACTCGCATGATTTTTAGTCCTTGACTACTGAATGGAGCCGCTTCAAAGAGCGAAGTTTCCCCAAAGCTTTGGTCTCCGTTTTGATAAAACAATTTCACCAGTAAAGCATGTTCCTGGGTCATCCTCCTTGACTCGGAAACGAGTAGGACTGCGGTTCGCCTCTCATATCTTTATATCCCAAGGGATGCTGCGCGCGTGCGTACAGGATTATTATGGCTACGACATTTGTATATGCCAATAGCTTACATTGCACAACGCCATCTAGGGGTGGTTTTTGAAACTCATTGTTTTTTTCCTCGATAAAATTCCCATCATTTCATTCTGCCAATACCCAATTTTCATGCAATTCTGCAGCATATTTTTTGCTACAGACTACTCCCAAATTTTAAGTTCAATTATAGACACCCAGTATATTACGCTGCGTACTAAGATATCGTTTCAAAATGAATGTAATTTTGTTTATGTTGCGTAAAATCAATGCCTTACAGAAAATTTTGTCATTCTTGAAAGAGCATAATGTTTATTAGGAAGTAGCAAAATGCCCTTATCTTAAATTACCTTTATGCTGATTGGGGTGACGGTTGGAATTCGAGGGTTTAAAGTATAAACTAAAGTACTATTGCCATTATTTTTTTAGAAAAAGAGATATTTGGAATACGCTGGATCTGTCATTTATAATGGTGAGATTTGGAGATGACATTATCTCACCCTGTGTCTAAATAGTTTTGTCCAAATGAAGCTAAAGACGTCTATTATAGTGGCCTTGGAGTTCGTAGGCCTTGACATTCTTTGTTAATCCTCTTTCTCGGTCTTTGAGGGAATTTCTATATGACAGATATGAGAAAAGGGCTCTTATATAAATTTATGAAGTTATACGATATAAGCTTAATTTTTAGTTGTGGATGAAAGCTCATGGATGAAACTGATCAAAACTTGCACGATTAGTTTCATATGGAGAAGTGAAACCTTAATATTAGAAACGTTAATATTAGAAATTTCAGAATATTACTTACCATTTCCACCTCATTAACTGAACGTATCTGTATCACATATAAATGAACCGAGACATTCACCGGTAAAATAGTTTCACCTGCAATAATATACAATTAAAGGATAAATATTTTGAGCGTGTCATTATTGTATTACAATTGAATGTGCAAGCAGTGGATATAACGGATTATTTCGTCCCTTTTAACTTTTTTTGAATGTTATTAAAATATATAACTGCCACCTTCGTGCAGGGAAAACACGATGGTTATGTAGATGGGAAGGGTTATAAAGAGGGATTTGAAATGCTGTTATAATAAAAGTTGGACCATATTTCAGGCTGTATTATCAATGCTTCCAGTTTGTTATCTTGAAGAAATATCCTCCAATTTGGCTCAAAGACCGTGTGTAGGTTTATGAGCTTGCGTTTATTCTGGTTATATGAATTGGTAAAATTTATTCTTTGTAATTACTCGAGATAGTTGATCTTCCTGTGATGAGCATTAAATATTTTTGAGTTAGTGATTACTAGAACAAGTTCGGGTCAAAATCTTCTCCAAACGCGGGTTCTTTGTGGGTTCCTGATCTTATTTTATATGATTCTTGTTATTCTTTTAGTCCAAGGTATTCATTTAATAGCACCTCAAAAACACTTCTTATTTTTTGTTTAATTTGTAAATATTTTTAGTTTACCTTTAGTTACTTGAGGTGGAGCAAGTTTGTCGTAATCATCAGGAACAATTTCTTCTACAGATATGCTTCTGGCAAATAAGATTCTGAAAAACAAAATATAATTGTCACATTAAAAATTATGTTTATTTACCTTTCGAAGAAAAGTAAAGCTCAAATAATCATGAAGCAACTCTAGAATTTTTATATAAGCATCATTTTATTGCTATTGCATCCTGCATTTAATTATATCCTCCTACTCCTCTATACGGAATCTATACATAAAAATATTTATTGCAATTTCTTTCGTATTATTATTCTGATAAATTTTAGTTTGACTCACTGCCCAATAACTGAGAACGTGATAACGAATTTTCAGGTATGTTACAGCGACTAAGAGCAAAATGTACCCTACTGGCCATTAAAACTAATACACCTGGAACAAATGCAGATAACAAAATGATATTTTTTGGACCAATATATTATACTAGAAATAACAAGTGAATAAATTTTCAAGAAATTTGGTTGCGTAGATCCTGACAGATCAGTACCCAGAACAACCACATCTGGCAGTAATAACAGCACTTATACACCTGGGCATTGAGTCAAACAGAGATTGAAAGGCTTGTACAGGTACAGATGCTCATGCAACTTCAACACAATGCCACAACTCACCAACTGTAGTGACTGGCATATGGTGATGAGCCAATCACGTTCTATGGTTCTGACGTTTCTATGGTTAGAGATCTGGTGAACGTACAGGCCTGGTCAACAGCCCTACCTTTTTCCGTATCAAGGAAGGTCCGTACAATATCAGTAACAAGCAATCATGTATTATCCTGCTGAAATGCATGGTTTCGCAGGATCGAATCAAGGGTAAAGCCATGCCACAGCAGAAATATAACGTGTACTGTTCAAATTCCCGTCAAGGCGAACAAGAGGTGACCGAGACATGTATCCAATAGCACCTCATACCAACATGCCAGGTAATGGGCCAGTACGACAATGGCGAATGCACACTGCCAATGTGCCTTCACCATGACGCCGCCAAACACAGACCGACTATCATGATGCTGTAAACAGAACCTGGATTCCTCAGAAAATATGACGTCTCTCGCCATTTGTGCACCCATGTTCGTCGTTAATGACACCATCGAAGACGCTCCTGTCTGTGATGCAGCATCAAGGGTAGGCGCAGCCATGGTCTCCGAGCTGCAAATGTCGAGAGTTGCTGCTGAAAATATAGTTGAAATATTCGTGTACACGCTTGTTGTCTTGTAAGCAACTCCAACTCTTGACTCAGAGCTCGTGATGTGGCTGGTCCATTAAGTCCATGTTATTAACATGCCTGTCTCCTCGGCTGCTAGTGATAGGGGGCCGTTGAGATGCAGCACGGTGTTCCGTATTACCGTTCTGAACCCATCGATTCCATATTCTGCTAACAGTCATTGGTTCTCGACCGACGTGAGCAGTAATACTGCGATGCGATAAACCTCAATCCCGGTAGGCTACAATTCGACCTTTATCAAAGTCGGAAACGTGTTGGTACGCATTTCTGTTTCTTACACGAGGCATGTGACAACGTTTCACCAGGAAAAAACGTTCAAGTGCAATTTGTTCGTGAGAAACAGGCTGAACAATTTTCTTATTTAAACACATTGTACGTGTCACTACGCCTGCTTTGTCTGAATGCGCTGAAATTCTGATTTGCATATCACAGCACCTTCTTCCTGTCATTTAAATTTTACGTCTGTAGCATGTCGCATTCTTGGGGTAGCAATTTTAATGGCCAGCTGTTGTTGTTTCTTATGCAACCTGATCTCTGCTGTTTCCAGGCCCACGAAATCTATCACCATAAGGGGCTAGATGTACACCCACCGTTAGCCGTAGCCTTGAGTACTATACAGGTGACAATACGATTTAGCTCGGCTCCAATTTTGAGGGAGAACACACTGGGGGGGGGGGGGGTGCAGAGGCCTCCCATCTCTCTTTCCCTTTCCACCATATTCTTAATGACTAGTAGCGTATTAACAAAAATCATCAAAAAAAAACTATCATCGTTATCTTCTTTGCTATTATTACTAGTATTGCGTAGCAGAATGTAGAAAAAAAAATTTACATTTAAATTTCATACTGAAAACAAAAAAGTTGAATTTTAAAGTAATTTTATCTCAAGAGTAGGTATTGAACTGCGTGTAAGATATTCAACGTTTTCATATTGTCCTGTTAAACATTCATCGATAGGGGAATGAATATTCAAGTAATTTCTTTAATTGTCCAATATTTTTCACCAGAAATGATAATTGTGGAAACAGTGCTAAAAAAGAATACGGAAAAAATCCACCATTTTCCGTTATCAGAATCACTCCACCATAAAATAGTAGGTTGTTGAGAAAAAAATTGGAAATGACAAACAAAAATAACAAAAAGACATTTAAATGTAAGGATGGATGTTAGGATATCATTCTTTATAAATAAGTAAATATTTTTCATGGAAATAAAATTCTACTTAATTCAGCTTATTAACTCCAGAAAGCTTGCTGATAGAGATTGCTTCAGAATGCGAGGCTTTGGCCTAAGGTTGATGGTTCGACCCAGGTCCAAGTCGGGGGATTTTCATGATGACAAAATCGACAGCGTCCATGTCGTATGATTATGCGGCATGTAAAAGATCTCTTGAATGCCAGTTTGGTTTTGGTGCCTCTCTCTGGAGAGGAAACTAAGCGTCAAAATTACTTGCGGCACAATTGGTATCTCCTGTATAGTACCGCACTAAAAAGTGAAACCAGCTTCAGGGGAATGTACTAGGTTTTCAATGGTAAAAATACCATTTACCGTTAGCTCAAGCTTATTGAGAAGAAACTTATTAAAAGTAGGAATTTATGCATGGAAAAGCCCTGCTTATATTTTAAAAATAACTAAAGAACTAAAATAAAATTGATGTCATATTATATTTGAAAAGTTTAATATACATAAATTAATTGATATTTAATTTTTAATGGGGTTTAACTCTTGCAAAAGGGGAAAAACAAGAGCTGAGAAGTGTCTGTTTAGATTCGGTAACTTTACTAATAATGTCTACAGAGGCTTGGAAAATTCCGTAAAGTAATCCTTTGTTCAACATCAATAGTTGCGGAATTCCAAAAATTGCGTAATTTAAAGAAGTAAACATTTATGACTTCTAGTGAGTCAAATTATTTAGATAAATACTAAAACAATGATAAAGTCTTATTAAAGAAATTACACAGTCGTAATAATTTTCTAAGAAACTATATATAATGTTTTGTAAAACATTTTGAAACCTCCAACACGATACAGCCCTAATCTTACATTTTAAGAGAGATTTTTTTTATCAAAGTTAAATGTTATTTAAAGATAAAAATGGTTATCTATTTATATCTTGGGAGAGTGAGTCAATTATTCACTACTCAGAAGCACATGCACTGCTCAAAATAATTATAAAGTAAATTTTCCATAAAAAACAATGTCAATGGAATTTTTTTAGTAAAAAATGGAAGAGATCAGATTATAATTTTTCTCATTTTCAAACTTTAAAGCATGCAAATTTTGAGTTTGGCGTCAAAAAAGGTGGCTTTAGTGGCAGTGAATGAGAAATTTGGCTTTCAACTTAATGAAAGACAAAGCAAAAAAGAATGATCGACATTCCGTAAGTGTGTTGTTTCGATCCATGTGATGTTTTAATGGTCATTTAACCGAATAAGAAGCTTAAAGAGTTTTTCGTTGGTTAGAGAGGGGGTCGAAGTGGCAGAACCCACTGGAGTTTCACAAAGTGTGATTTCCAGGATCTGGAAACAATTTTTGGACACTGGAAATGCAGGCCAAAGACGAGAGTAAGATCGTAGATGTGCTTTCAATGGAGATCGATATTGAACACAAACGTCTCGGAGACACCGAAATATGAGTGCCACTCTTCTTCAACAACACTTTCACTCGGCACCACAGTTTCGACATCAACTGTTCGGAACCAACCCAAGTTATGCGTCCCCATAGAGTGAACTGGAGAAGTCATGAGAGAGAATGGATTCCATTTTTCTAATCCTCCTGACAATACGCGTCCATTCATCTGTAGGTAACGTGTCGTAAGGAAGAGCCCAGCGTTCGTGTGTTGGGGGAATGATGGTCTATGTACCATTTATGGATCTTCGAAGTGGAACTCGGACCGATATAGGGATCAGACCTGTTGAGGTACCTTACGCTGTAGCTATTGGTAATAATGGTTATTGGACGGCAGTTGCAGCATATATCGTGCTCATTGGGTTTCCTTTTAGAGGAAGAAACACACGAACGGAATGGCCAGCGTGTTCACCGCACATGAACCCAATAGAGCATGTTGTAGGCCAACGATACTCAATTGGCGGCCCACTGGACTATTCTGTGGCCCAGTTAGAGTCCATAGCACTAAGAAATTCAATTATTAAGAACATATTGAAAATTTAATGGGAAATTCTATCAATCAAGCAATCAAATACACTCTACAACAACAACAACAAAAAAAAAAAAAAAAAAAAACACGACGCACCAAAAACGAATTATCCAATAGAAACAAAACATTTTTGGTGGGTAGAAAGATTATGTACAGAATAGAATATGACTACAGTTCCAGAAAAATTGAATGATTTATTTTAGAATTAAATAGTTACCAAGTAACGAGCCCAATAACTGTGTTGCCCCGCCTCTAGCCTGGATGAAAGCTGCCACACGACGTCGCATAGAGTGATAAAGCACCCTGATGGTCTCCTGCGATATTTCTTGCCAAATTTGCTCCTATTGTCGGGCCAGGTCATCAAAATTCCCTGGTAGATGCAATCGTCTTCCTATCATATCCCAGGCATGCTTGATTGGAAGAGAGTTCTGGTGATCTGGCTTGCAAAGGAAGTGATTGACAAGTTGCAAGACAGTTCATAGCAACACGTACCGTATGTGGACTGACATTATCTTGCTGAAAATTAAGGACAGAGTACTGCAAAAGGAACGGTAGCAAAACAGTTCTCAGAATATCGTCAACGTACTGCTGTGTTGTAAGTGTGCCTCTAATGACGACCAAAGGGGTCCAGCTGTCAAAGAATGGCATCCCAGACCATAACTCCTGGTTGATAGCCTGTCTGGCGTGCAATGGAGAAAGCAGGATCGGCACACTGCCCTGGGTGTCTCCAGACACGTCTTCGATGATCGTCTGGACACAGTTGGAGGTGGGAATCGTCAAACACACACTATACGTCCCCAGTTAGCATGATTCCAACCTTATAGAGCCACTCATCGCTGTAATCTGGCTCGACAGTGGGCAGGCGTGAGTGACAAGTGTCGTAGTGGTCGGTACGAGAGTAAATTTCGCTCTATCAGCCGTGAATAGTCATGGCGGACACTCGAGTGCGCGTCACACGTCTGATGATTTATAACGATGAATCAGGCGCTTTGACAGCTGATCTAACAATTGATCTGTCCTCCAAATCTTTTATAAGGCCCTAGGTCGATCGCTACCATCATGACGCTAAAATCTGCCACTGTCCACCCATTCTTGCCAGCATCTTCTGATGGCCGCATCACTTCGACCCATATAACGGGCGATTCTCCCTATTTTCCCAGCCTGTATCTTTCAATCCAATGATACGAACTCTTTCAAACTCTGATAGTTGCTCGTAATGAGCTCGAATCCTGCAGTGAGGCATTTTTTCAGTCGTCGTTGAAAGGTATTCTAAATCGAAATGCAACAGAAATTTTGACCATCAGATTGAGAATCGCTTCTTATAGACACCTGAGTGCGCAGTTTCGATGCGCTGTAGCTTCCGCTATTTATTCATTGGACCCCACATTTTAGTCATTTGCATGTTCGGTACAAATGTCTTTGCATAAGAAATTTCATTACAATCAGGCTACTCCTTCTTGGTGCGTCGTTTTTTTTTTTTTTTTTTGTTATAGAGTGTATATCAATTTTGCTATCGATGTCGTACTGGGGTACGAATTCCGAGATATTTTTGTCTTTTTGTAACTACAACGGTTTGTGATAAAAAGAATAACAATAGAGTAGCGACCATTTAATGTATGAAAATACCTTATAATTAATTTTCGTGTCTTTCAAGTGAAAAATATTCAAAGAAAATAAGTTGTTTGAAAAAGAATTGGGATCTTGACTATTTCATGGTGAAAAACAAACATGGATCAGCAACTCATTTGATTGGTCCTGAAAACGTTTTATTAAAAAATATATATAATTTTGTTCGTCATTTTATCACTAAACACAAATCTTTCAATTGCTCTTTCAAGAGGCGATAAATTCTTAAAAAAAAAAAAAAATCTTTGTAATAATTACAAAGCATTTGGTGTGTAGTAATATCTCAAAAGGCAGAGGTAATAAAGGCATCCTATGAAATGCGTTACATTATTGATAAATAAATGAAATTGTTTACTGATGCAGAAATCGTGTTTTTAAATTCTTCCGATACACTGATAAGTTTAGTAAAAAAAAATTGAAGACTTAAAAAATAGCAAGTATTTGCTTGTCTCTTGATTCCAGTACTGATATTTCAGCAACATGACACAATGCTGGCTTTTTTGTTAAATATTATACTGAACAAAACTTAATCTATGAAAAGTTTTCGAAATTCCTTCCAACGAAGAGCCAAATTAGTGGCGTAGATTATGTTGAAGTTATTTCCGCTTTTCTTCTAGAGCAGAACAACATAGATATAAAAAAATAGATTAGTGTGTGTACTTCACCACACAACTATAATTCTAGCCTTTTTTCCAATACAAACTGCTTTGCATATCATCGCCAGATGCAGCTATGCACACGTTCATTAGAATTTTGAGTTTACCTGCTATGTATATAATAAGTGTAGAATCTAATGCTAAATGTTGATATACAGGCATATACTTTTCAATAACTTGCTGCAATAAACCAGTTTTCATGGAGTGAGTGAATATTAACATTGCACTGGGTAGCTTGGAGCACCCACGAGGGCTTTGGGCGACGAACTACGTAATTTTGAACCATAGTCAAGCGACATGGACGATATCTGAGCTGCCCCCCTCTCCTAACTACCACACCAACGGGAGGACATTCGAGCTCTCGACAGATTTAACGTGCATCGCTTCCCTACACGGTGGGTCTTTAGTGGTACTGAGGTGGAACTCATGACAATGCCGGCCATGATCCAATACCTTCATCACTCGGCCACCCAGTTTTCATGGAATCCTGTAGTTTACTTTTTTCTATTGCTCTTTTGCAGATACCAAGATGATCCATACATAGATTTTTGTAGAACAATGCATTAGGCTGTCATAAATTGTAGTTTTAATTTTGTTTGGTTCCTTACATTATCTTTTACGGAAACATTTTGTGTGATACTTTCATGAATCAAGCTTCCCTGCTTATGTCACCTTCAATCCAATATGGCTCAATAACTCCTCTTTTTCTCAAACTCATGTTATTTTCTGCTAAAAGTTGTAAGCCATCACTCAGATCTCATGTGGTACTCACTAATTGACTAATCATTAGGGCAGCATGTATCTCCAAATGTTCTATCGAAATTCAACATGTCCCATATGAGATACCCGTCACTGTCGCCCCTAATTCTCACCCCATTCTGATAGTACTTTAACAATACTTCTCTCAAAGTTAAGGATATCAATAAGTAGACCTAATTTTGTCCTTGCTTTTGAAATGTACTAACATATACTTAAGACATATCAAAGTTTCTCTAACTGCCTGACGTGACGCTTCAAGCCCGTTTCTTTATTTTTTATTAATAAATATATGCACTGGGTAATTATATATTTGTTATCCATTATAAAAAGAAAAAGTTGGCAAAGATTCTTAGTCTTTGTTTATGGATAATAAGTCTCTAACCAGCTTGAAATTTATATCATGTGAGCTTTTTGCTTCCTCTTGAAAACTTGAGGTTCCATGGGGTTGTCTCACGCATTACTTTTATAAAAGTTCAATCTTTACCGCATGGCTTTAGTTAGCAACACGGAGTGAACATTTTTCGCTAGAAACAATAATTCAGAAAACATAGTTTAAATAGAAATTTGCTTCGGGTCGGAAAAATGATTGAGGGTCAGATGATGGACCTTGCCGTAAAATCTCAGTATTTTCATCAAAAATGGTACGGTTCAAGGTATCCGACTACATTCGGAACCGGGATTTTAAAAAGCGCATAAATGGGTCATTGTCATGATATTTAGTGTCACTTAGATTAGAGAATACATGTATAAAACTGTTTCAAAGACATTTTGACAAAAAAAATAATTATTTAAATGCAATATTTTGGCAAAAAATTAACACTTAGAATAATCTTTTTTCCAAATGTTCTCCTTTTGTAAAAAATGCTTCTATTATAATATTTGCCTGTATATAGCTCAGACCTCTCTACAGAGGCTCAACTAGAATTTTTGAAAAATCACATTATTTTCAGAGTTACCAGCAATTTAAATATATATATATATATATATATATAATTATTGGCGTTTTTTTCTTAAAATTGCTCCCCTCTGTTGTCGTAAAATATGGATAAACCCACTTCTAAGTTATATATTTCAAAAATTCTAGTTGAGCCTCTGTAGAGAGGTCTGATCTATATACAGGCAAAATATAATTATGATAGAAGCATTTTTCATAAAAGGAGAACATTTTGAAAAAAAATTATTCTAAATTAATGTTTTGCCGAAATATTGTACTTAAATCTTTTGTCAAAATGTGCTTAAACCAATTTTATGCGTGTATTCTAATCTAAGTGACACTAAATATCATGACAATTATCCATTTATGCGCTTTTTTAAAATCACGGTTCCGAACGTAGTCGGATACCTTAAATGATTTCTGCCTCATCATTTCCAGTTATCTTTTTCCTTTTAAAATGGCTTTAAGTTTTTATAGGTAAGACACGTGCTTATTACTTTTATCGCATTAATTTCCGAAATGACCATTCTGAAAAGAGCTATTTGATGTTGCAAAATCAAAAAGTATTTGAATACATTTGGGAAAGAAATGCACACGCAAGTCTGAACGAATTTTAAACAAATAATACTGATTTCTGTCTGGAATTAAGTAAAAACTCTTTGCCACCATCCTACACTTGAGAAATTAACATTAGAAATAAAAAAAATAATTGAGGCAGTGTCAAAAGAAAAATAATTGAAGTACATGACAGCTTTGTTTTCATGACAGAAGAATGTTAACGAGGGGATTAAACGCGCAGCAAAAACGAAATCCTTATTTCCCCATAACTGGGTAAAAAATGCTTAAAACCGATTTTGTGTGTGTGTTTGACAGATGTTGATATAGTATCAAAATAAAATCCCCGAAAATGTTCTTTAATATTTTCATCAATTTTTTGCATTTGAAATCTCTTTGGACTTATAGCACCCCTTCCCCTTTAATTCTCATGTTGCAGCCCGCGTGAAATAGCTATTACATGCATGTGGCCTGGTGGGCAAAAGGTTGAGTACCCCTGTTCTAGGCTAGATGAGTTGCTGGCCGTCCCCAAAAACTTTCTTCGAACTGTAAAGGGCTCTTCTGGAGGAGTGGAACAACTCATTTATAGATTCACCGATTCCATACTTCAAAGGTGTTCAACATCTCCAGGGAAACCATTCTCAACTAAAAATAATTTTTTCTTTCAAGGAAACACCTTTTTTATTCGTTTTTTCTCACAGGCACTAATTGTGTTTCTTTTAGTTTTGTACCCAAATGCTCAATAAAATGAATTTTTGTCTGTCAAACATGTGTCAGTTTTTTCTGATATAGCCTACTATGACCGTCGATCATGTATCAATCATCTACTAAATAATTTCCAAGCTGCAAGATTTACCAGCCTCAATATCCTTTAATTGTTTTGAGCAGTGTAGTAAGATAGCAAAGAGAACCTTTTTTTCAAGGGCAAGTGCATTGATTTATATTCGAACATATATACATCTTTATTTCCATTATATGATGGCATTCACCTCTGTTTTATGTAATAACTCCTCACTAACTTAAAAGTTGGAAAGTAAATTCATTTGAATTATTGTTAAGGGGATTTTTCCCCTTTTTATTTTGACGCTCTAAATGTTTGATTTTAAAAGTACATTTATCTTCAACAACAAAAGGTAGTTCTCAGAATTTTTACAAAAGAAAAAGAACCTTACATTGGCACAAAAAAGCTCTTTAAAATCTTTCCGGTTTTATATTTAAGTCATAATTAATATTATCCAATTTTCAAAATGACAAACGAAAGCTAAAGCTAAATTTGATTACATCGCAACCAAACCCAGATTGTATCAGCAGTATTAGGAAATCAATAAAGCTATTTCTTCTATTAAAGAAATTGAAATAGTTAAAAACACACACAACCGATAGAGAAAACAAAAAGATTTTAAAACTTCTTTGTATGCATTTATCATATATACACATACACTCACACACACACATATATATAAAGTCGACTCTCCATAATTCGAACTTTCGATTATACGAACCTCTCGCTAATTCGAAGTATATGCTCAGCCCCTAGAAAAACTCTTGATATTTCGAACTAAAACCATACGTTTTGGTACTCTCAATATTTCGAAGTAAAATTTGTGGTTGGCCAGACTACAACACGCGATAATTCGAAGTTATCCTATAAAACTCTCGATAATTCGAACCTTCAATATTATGAAGTTAGATTCACTTCCTGTATACCGGTTTTTTTACTGAACTTATTTTCATGTTGATAGAATAACTACTTTGTTTATTATATTTCCGGTATTTTCTAAGCAGAATTTTGATTTATTCCTAAGCCATCTGTTTTTATCTTTTTCCGTTGATAACCAAGTTTTAGATGGATAAATGAAAACTGCTTTCTTTTTTATTCACTGTGCAGTAATGAGTGATGCTGTCTTTTACAAGTATTGCACAATAAATTTGATTTGCGTTGAGTATTTATTAATAATGAGTCACATTTAAACAGATGTTTTTTTTAAATAAAGCACTCAAACTACATCCAAGATAATTCAGCAGAATCGTTTTATGGCAGAGAATTGAAAGCGAGAAATAAAACCTTTATATAAAAATGTACGAGGCAAAGACAGGAGAGACAGGGACTTAAATTTATTCTATTATTTTTTTAGAAAAAAAGAGCGGTAATGTGCCACTATGAATTGTTCCACGTGCCATAGTTGTCGACCCCTGCTATTAAGTATACCCCATAGCTGAGTGTGAACTGTGAATACGCTTTGTGTTCATTTTATATTCCAAATTTTAAATTAAAAATATTATTTTACTAAAGTTGTGGTGATTTACGTTTCCTATCTGTTAATTTCGATCAACCTTGGGCCACTACTTTACACCTCACCTCAGTGTCGACTTATCACGCGAAAGGAAAGACATGTCTTCTTTTAAAAAGTACAAGTGCTTAACAATTTCTGAAAAGCAAAAGGTGATAGAATCAGTTGAAGGGGGAGGTGAGAGGAAGGTCGATGTAGCCAAAGCATTTGAAATCCCACTGAGCTCGCTCTCCTCTCTATTCTGAAGAATAAAGAGAAAATCTTAAGTGCATCCTCGAGTAGTGAGAAAACGCGTTAGTAAAGGTAATTTTCCACGTCTTGAATAGTGTTTAGTTTCATGGATGAGACAGTGTCAAGGACAGAATATTCCGATGGGTGGCTCTTTATTGATTGATGATTGAATATTAACGTCGCACTGTTCAGCTGCATGAGGGCTTTTGGCGACGGACCACGTAATTTTGAACCATGGTCAAGTGACGTGGACAACCCCTGAGCGGGCACCCCCCTCACCTAACTACCACACCACACCAACAGGAGGACGTTTCAGCTCTCGACTGATTTAATGTGCATCGCTGCCCTACACGGCGGGTCTTTAGTGGTACTGAGTTCGAACTCGTGACAAGGCAAGCCACGATCCGATACCTATACCACTCGGCTACCGCGGCCTGGCTCTTTATTGAAGGAAAAGGCTAAAACATTTCTCCAAAGAATTAGGAATCGAGTTTTTGGCTAGCGAGGGATGGCTTACAAATTTTAAGAAAAGGAATGGGATTGTCTTCAAAAAAATGTGCGGGGAAAGCTCAAGTGTCGACATTAACGTTTGTTCTAAGTGGCAGAACTCGCTTTCGGATCTAATAAAGGAGTACGAACCACGTAACATTTTCAACACGGATGAAACCGGACTCTTTTTCAAGTGTTCGCCAGAAAACACATTTACATTCAAAAAAGAAAAATGCCATGGAGGAAAACATAGCAAGGAGATGTTAACTATTTTACTGGCTGTAAACATGGACGGCTCAGAAAAGATTACTCCTCTCGTCATAGGAAAATCTGCAAAACTTTGGTGTCTCAAGGGCATAAACTCGTTCCCTTCCAAATACCGCTCAAACAGGAATGCATGGATAACCACCGAACTCTTTAATGAATGGTTGGTCTCACTGAACTCTGATATGAAAAGAGAGAAACGACATATTCTCTTATTTTTAGACAACTGTACTGTGAACAATAACACACCACCTTTATCAAATGTGAAACTTCAATTTTTCCCTCCAAACTCAACCTCAAAACTTCAGCCACTCGACCAGGGCATCATACATAATTTTAAAACTTTTTATCGGCGTGAAGTCGTTAAAAGCGTTTTGGATAACCTCGAAAATCAGCAGAATGTAACTATTTCTATTTTAACAGAGCTTTGATCATGATAGACAAGGCTTGGAGAACTGTTACTCTTTTGACAATTCACAGCCGTTTTAAAAAGTCAGGCTTCCCCTCGCCGAATGTGGTTGATGTGGACGATACACTCACTGAATTTAATTCTGAACCACCCCTTTGGGAAGCTCTTCCAGAACAATATTTGACGTTTGATGACTATGTGTTGGTTGACACGGATATTGCTGTATGGGGAGCTCTATCTGACGCTGAAATTGTAGCTTTGGACCTCAATAATACAGAAAGTGATGAAGACGAATCGGAGGAGTTGACTCCGGTAACTCTGTTAGAAGCTAAAGAGTCACTAAGCAAACTACGCAACTTTTCCCCTTCAAAATCATGTTGATGCAGACATTTTACAGGCTTCATTTGTTCTAGAAAAATCTATTGACAAAGTTAGATTGAATGCCTTAAAACATAAAAACATAAGATTTTTTCTACAAAAAGGATTTATTATATATAGTATGTATATTCTTTTAATATGTTTTCAAGACATAAGTGTATTCTTTTAATATAGGACTTTTATCTTCTGTTTTATTTTTATACTGTATAAAATGTACTTTAAAAAAATATGTACAATTGTTGCTTTATTACATAGTTTTAAATTTAAATGTGTTAGAAAAAAAACTTCTCTTCGTGTATTTTGAGAGTTTTTTCCTACCCTCTTGATAATTCGAAGTTTTTCATTGGTCCCTCCAACTTCGAATTATCGAGAGTCGACTGTATATGTATATGATATTTCAGCGACCCAGTAATGAGAACTATGGAATTCAAAGTCTTTATTGTAGGCACGGGGTTTCCTTCACAGGGAGGACACTGAAACAACGTGTTACAATGCTTTTTAACAGGATTAAGAACCCCGACTTAGGGGGATTGATTGATTGATTAAATATTAACGTCGCACTGTTCAGCTACACGAGGGCTTTTGGCGACGGACCACATAATTTTGAACCATGGTCAAGTGACGTGGACGACACCTGAGCTGGCACCCCCCTCTCCTAACTACCACACCACACCAACGGGAGGACGTTTCAGCTCTCGACAGATTTAACGTGCATCGCTGCCCTATACGGCGGGTCTTTAGTGGTACTGGACTCGAACTCGTGACAAGGCATGCCACGATCCGATACCTATACCACTCGGCTACCGCGGCCACCCGACTTAGGGGGAGGACGATATTTAAATAAGAGGAAAGTCAGAAGAGATAGCGAACAAGCAAATTCCCCAAAGGCCGTGATTTATAGGGTTTTCCAGGATTCTACTGGTTTTGTACTTTTAGAGAGAGGTGATACTAAGTCTATAGGGATGGTTTAGAGTCTTGAGAAGAAAAGCTGATGCGGAGTTTTACGTTAAAGAGGTTACAAATATAAATACATATCTATTTTTATATTACAAATATACACATTTTCTTTTCTAAAATTTTATTTTTTGCCTGGCTAGCAAAATTGAAACATGCCTACCTTATGTATAAAAAGATAATGTGTGTGTGTGTGTGTGTGATTCAATTTATAGAATTAATAGCAAAGACAATTTCTAAGCAGTGAAATTGTATACAAAAATTCTAATTAATAAAATAATTTTGTTCTCGTTGTTTGAATTGATTGCTTGTGAAAATAGTGCTCTAAAGAAACGGATGGGGGGGGGAGGGATTGGTGACGTAATTTTGAACCATTGGGAAGACGCGCGACACCTGAGATGGCTCAACTTTCTTCAAACCTCCACACCATGCCAACAGATTCATTCAAATTAAAAAAAGAAAGGCTAAAATCAGGTAAATGCATACAAAAGTAAAATTAGAACCACAGAAGGAAATTAAAAATTTGAAAAATCAAATTAGAAATTTAATTAGAACCACATTTAAATAGAACGCTGCTAGAAGCACAGAAACATAACTCTGCTAGAAGGAAATATATATATGCTTATCGTGCGATTTTATTTTTCTCCCTATATAATAACAATAAAATGTCTACTTAGATTAGCTTAAAACTACTTATTTTGATGAATTCAAATATAGCTGATATTTCAGTTTAAGAGTTGTACACAACAAATCCCTCAATATATACGTATATTTAATTCGGCGGGTTATATTACTAAAGGGATATTATACATATATTTCCTTTTACACGTATAGATTGTCTTTTTATATAAATACACACATAAACTTCTATTTTTAAAATTATTTTTGTTGCGGGAAAGGACACTCCTATGTTTATTCGTTTTACTGTCACGTGTTGCTTGCGATTTTTGCAATTCATGAGCATTGATTTTTGTTCAAGTTTTAGGTTGCAGCATTTTTTCGTTTATTTTAATACTTTCATTTTGGACTTTTCATGTCATTTCTTATTTTTCTCCACAAAAAGGTCAGGCCGCGTCACAGTTTATGTTTTGTAAATTTATTCACTACATTTATATAACTAGATAAACAATAGAACTAAGTGGCGATTCGAAATAAAAGTTCCATTTCATGTATGAGAAAATATTTACAAATGAAACTTGTGAATGCATATACGCTATTTATTCGAATCGAAGCCACACCCTAAAATCTCATCACGTTTTTATGTAAAAAGGTAATTAATGTTCGATATTTACGAAATTAAAAAGAAAATTAACGAGAACTAATGAGAAGTGAATAATTCCTTTGTTTTACCAGAGTTAAAAATTTTGAATGCATACAATTGTTCCAATATCATGTTCAATTTACCCCACCCAACAAATTTTTGCGCCTTCAATGTTGGCAGTGAAAAAAAATGCGTGATTCAAATCATACTCTAAATTGATAGAGCAAGGTAAAATACACATAAAGAATTATTTCATTTTGTATAGAAAATCGAATGAAAAGTTTGGGTGGAAAAATTAGAAATGAAAAAAGTCATTTTATTTACGATACAGGATTGACAATAAAGAGTAGCCGAGAGGTCACGAATCCGTCTTTTTGTCGAGTCGTAGGTATGCCACTAAAGACACTCCATCAAGAGGAGGCACGTTACATTTGTAGAAGCTCACTCACATTGGCGGGGAATTGTGGAAAGGGGGGTATTCATTAAGGTGCATCCTTGTCGATTGACCCACGTACCGAATTATGAGGTCCTTAGCCAGTAGCCACAGAATTATGTAATTCCTGTTGAAGCAAATTCAATAAAAGTTTGCCTTCTGCAAAAAAATTTTTTGAAAAAAATTATAGTTTAAAAAACTAACACGCTTTTATGGTTAATTGAACTAAAAAAGTGAAAAAAAATAATAATAATTCTTAGTATAAGAATAAAGTGATTCACAAGAAAATTAATGTCATTGGGGTAAAAGCGTCGGGTGCTCTATATCAATTGTTATAATTTCTTACTAGTTCTATTCCGCGAAATGCTTAGTTAGTGTAAAAATTTGGTACAAAGCACACCCCCCACCCTTTTACCCCAAGGACATTAATTTTCTCGTAAGTCATTTTATTCTTATATTAAGAATTTTACTTTTTGATTCGATTAACTATAAAAGAGAGTTTTAGTTTTTTTAAACTGTAATTTATTTTTCTTTAGTTCGATCTACAATAAAAGCATGTGTTTTCAGTTTTTTAAACTATCGTTTATTCATACACTTTTAATTTTCGGCCTGCGACCGGAAAAGGTTGCCCATCCCCGAGTTAGAACAAATTATTTTTTTTCACATGCACGAGTCTATTTCCATTTTCAGAAAGATCGGACAATCGTTTACATTATAAGAAATTGCTGATAAATAAATAAATAAATTTTTGCTTTTAGGATTACTCTTATACTTGAAATTTTTGCTCTAAATTTTTGCTTATAAATTTTTGCTTTTAGGAAACTCTTAAGTCACCAAATCTGGAATTAGTCGCCAAATTTAGAAATGGTGTAATGAATTAGTCACCAAATCGTTAAATTTGTTATTAATGATTATCTTGATCAGGACACAATGGAACAAAATTATGAAATTGTATTGTCATTCAGTCCTTGACAAGTGTGCAAAATTTCGAATTCATCCGACCTTTTAAGGTGGGTAAAAATCGAGTTGAAAGATTCCGTCACGTCCAAGTGAAACTTATATAAAAGCTTGTTAATTACTCGATAAGGGTTTCCTTTTTGTAGCCCTAAATCCTTAAGTGCCCCCATAGCGTATTCCACCTTCGTGTTGCTTCACAGTGCGGCGTTAATAATCAGTCAATCAATGAAGTACCCTTTCAACGATACCAGGGTATTCAAGAACATTTATAGAAGCGACGGCGTCCAATTCTAATCAGGGTGAAATGGAGACGAGTGTCATCAAGTGTCCCGATAAAGAAAAATTGCGAATGCGAAAAATATTACCTCGTCCAATGCATCGAAAAACAATTGTGGCGTACAATAATGTTGGAATGGTATGGAGCCTCATCGTTCGAAATGCAAGTGCGTTTATGCCGCAAGAGAAATTTTGGCTAAATTGCACCCAACTTTATCAAAATATTTTAAAAGCTACGTTCTCAAACCACATGGTATTTCGAACAGCAGCTAGAGCCTTATCTAGATAATTCTTACAGAAAGATTCGATTTCTGTGCCGTTGTGGTAGTAAGTTGGGCCAATAAGAAAATCATTCACATTTCCTGCGCATGTATCAATAAAAAACTAATAACTCGGGAAAATATAACATGTAGGTTAGAGGCACCTCACACATACTTGAGAATTGTCCTATCCAGCGTTAGAGAAGTATGAAAAGTAAATTTTAAGAAAATGTCAATGTATTTTGCTGTAAAAATCAGCTACATAATCATTTCCGACTTCCAGTGCTGTATACAAAATTCTTCAGGAGTATTGTATTTTCCCTATAAGTTTGGCTCATAAATTCAGGAAAACCCAGTATATACGAGTTCTTGGGGGAAAAAAACTTAAAAACCTTTAGATTAACTTCTAATGGGAGATTACTCTGAAATATTTATAAACGATTTCCCTTTTCCGATTTTAAATTTCACAATTAACAGTGAGAATGAATATGTATATTCAATGATATATTTCGCTCTTTCCCATGGAAAAAAACTTGACACAATGGTTATGTGTGTATTCTATGATTTCAACTTAAAATAGCTTAGATTATCAAAAGATATTTTGAAAGAATATTTTTAAAAGACAATGTTACTCAATAATCTTATATTGATATTTGAAAAATAAATTACCAAGTCATGCTATAAATTCTGATAAAATTATTAACGAGTTGAAATAAAAAAAAAAAAAAACCCTTTCTAATCCGATTTAAAATAAAACCTTTTTTTACACTTTTAATTCAATATTGCAACCAAATAATCTCCTTTTGACCGACTTTAAGCCACGGTCTCTCAAGGTACGCACCCTCCCCTGTTGAAATTGTTCATCTTTGCCCAAATGGATGGGAAAGAAGTCTTTCAACCCCTGCATCTAACACATTCCGCAATGCTGTTCATCGAACGGATTTCAAAAAACATAGTATTGAAAGACGTTCAATTGGGTCATTTCTTTTTCAATATTGAAACATCATTTGCTTTGCTTTTCGAATCAATAAAAAGAGATTGGCTTTAAAAGGAAGTTATTTCGGTGGTTCAAATTTATACATTACCATACTGTATTTGTCATTCAAATGCTCTAGCCTTTTAAATACACTGGGAATTTATGTGTTATGAACTGTAATGAAAAACAAAAACATACAGTTCAAAATATTTTCTAATTATGACTAATAGAAGTATTTATTACGAATTCTCCCATTTTCACTTCTTTCCACCAGTTGAAAGAAATTGCACAGCGTATGTGTCTAGACTAGAAAAAATGCTTTGATTCGCATCAATAAGTTTCGTATAAAAAAGCCATAAAAGCTTAAAATAATAGCTTTTTTCGCGTTATGAAGTAATTTATGGTTGACCTGAAAAAACAAATCTATAAAATCATTTTCGGCGGGGCTAAAGCTATGACAACTGAACAATAACAAGATTATTGATTCGACGGTGGAGAAAAATACACAGTTTCCTAAGTTTTTTTTTTCCCATTCGCACTCAGTCAGCCCCTTTTCCTTATTACCATATTGGAGCGAAGCGTTTCTTTTCGAATCACAGCCAAAGGAATAACAAAAAACAAAGGGAGAAACTGGCTTTCTCCGTTTTTCTTTTCTGTCATCCTGGAAGGGCAGCCATGAAGGCGAGGGGAATTTTCATTGCGATCTATTGGACCCATTTTATCAACAGTTATTTCCCAATTTTGAAGTAACAAGTGAAGCAAGGCTTCATTAACGATAAGTATATGGGATTAGAAATTTTATACAAAACATTTTAAATAAAATAATTTTTTCACTCTGCTGTGTTTTCTGGGCTGAAGAGATATTAGTTGTAGGTCCCAAGTATCAGATGCTAGCTCTAAAATTTTCCTTCAGAAGGTAGTTACCGAGAGCTCATCTTGGTATTCTACAAAGATTCACTAGACATGGGCTGCAAAATTAGTATTTTATACCAAAGAATGTGGAAACTTTGTCCCTTGAATTCATTTTCAAGTATTTGATTTATTATTAACACCCTACTCTAAAGTAACACGGACCAACGTGAGGCATCGGTTCCATTTCCATTGAGTGGCAACTCAAGACTCCCCATCACCTCTGGGCTACCATGGCCAGTGTGTGTACGATGCTTTACCAGCAGAGAATTTCTTTGCTTTGCTTTCACTGGAAGTTACTTGGAAAAATATTTTCTCTTCATATTTGGAACGATAGGACATTAACATATTTCGACTCAAAGTAAAATATTTTTAGAGAAAAGTACATAAAAGCTATATAATATTAGCTACATAAAAGGAATTCACCGAAAATCTATCAATCCAATCGATATTTTCAAAAATATGCATATTCATTGGATTACTTTTTGGATCCATTTCTATAAAAAGGAAAGAAAAGTGACGTTTCGAAAAGCTATTAAGACGAAAAACTTTTTATTACAGTTTCGTCGTGAAAATTTTTATTGTTATTTTCCCCTTATGAGTATGTGATTGCGCACTCTCTCCTACATTGTAAAACATTTAAGTAAATATTTAATCAACTGTGTTCCAAGTCAACTGAATCATTTTCTATTATCTCCAATTGAATGTAAATACCGTTAACATTCAAAAGATACACACATAGATCTTCACCCATTAATAGAAAGTCTTGTGTCAATGATTTTAAAAAGTTATAAAAGAAAAAACGTATTATCGGGAAGGCAATAGAATTCAGATCTAAAAAAATGAAAAGTTTTTATGATATTAATACGCTTGAATAAATTAATGCAACGAAATACAAACGTACAATTTTTTAAATTAAATATCGGATAAAAGAGTCAACGGATTCTTTTCTAAATTTATAAAAAAGATTTCTTTATCGATTAAAATGTTTGGGATTCGATTCCAAAACAAAATAGTAACAAAGGTTATACAACATTAAGTATAACAAGTAATGTAAAAGTCATTTCCTATTTAGGTCAAAGAAAATTTTTTATTTTAGAGTTACTATTTATTATAAATAGTTACAATTAATCTAAATATGTATATACATAGGACATAATCGCAATATTAAGCGACAAAATAGAAAGCGATTTTCCTTGCAATTTACCATTTTCCTTTCTATGTAGGGTGCAGGACTATTTTTGTTTACCATTTATTCGTTAATTAAATCTAATTATTCTAATAAAATATAGCAAAAAAGAAATCGCATTCTGAGAGATTAGGCCATCCCATGTGGTATTAGAAACGACGACCTTTAGATTAGAAGTCCAACGCGCTATCCATTGAGCTACAGGGACACAACGAACTATTTTCCCTTTCTATATGTGTTGTTTGGCTTAGTTTTGTAAATATTCATTTTTAATTTAATGAATAATATTTGAAAAAAAAACTATTAACATGAAGTGGCATCCACTACAAGTTTTAAAAAAATGTATTTCAATTTGAATGGATGAACAGAAAGTATTTTATTAACGACTGAAAATTTGAACAAGATATGTATATAGGGAGAGTGAACAAACAGAGACTCTCAAAGACTTTAAATGGAGCCCCGGTTCTTGAACAGCAATGTTCGAGTCAAGCTATTGTTTCGATTTCATTGAAAACAAGTCTAGCAAATTAATGAGAACTCCCCTGTGATTGAGGTCAATTACAGTCCTCAGCACTTGAGGATCAAAAATACAAGACCCATGGCTTTTGTGCTGTTCTTGAAACGAAGTGAGGAATTCAGAAGTAACTTTGACATTTCTTTCCTTGTTCACATATACATTGGTATAAGTGGAATGTGTAGTTAATATATTTATACCGATATACACTACTGACCATTAAAATTGCTACACCAAAAAGAAATAGAGATAACAAAATATTTATTGGACAAATATATTGTACTGGAAATAACAAATGATTAAATTTTTCAAGAAATTTGGTCCTGAGAAATCAATACCCAGAACAACCTCCTCGGGCAGTAATAAAAGCGCTTATGCGCCTGGACATTGAGTTAAACAGATATTGAAAGGCTTGTACAGATGATCATGTAGCTTCAACACGATGCCACACTTTATCAACGACAGTGTCTGGCGTATGGTGATGAGCAAGTCACTATTGGCAAGAGATCTGGTGAATGTACAGGCCAGGACAACAGCCGAACAATTTCCGTATCAAGGAAGGTCCGTACAATATCAGTAACAAGCAATCATGTATTATCCTGCTGAAATGCATGGTTTCGCAGGATCGAATCAAGGGTAAAGCCATGCCACAGCAGAAATATAACGTGTACTGTTCAAATTCCCGTCAAGGCGAACAAGAGGTGACCGAGACATGTATCCAATAGCACCTCATACCAACATGCCAGGTAATGGGCCAGTACGACAATGGCGAATGCACACTGCCAATGTGCCTTCACCATGACGCCGCCAAACACAGACCGACTATCATGATGCTGTAAACAGAACCTGGATTCCTCAGAAAATATGACGTCTCTCGCCATTTGTGCACCCATGTTCGTCGTTAATGACACCATCGAAGACGCTCCTGTCTGTGATGCAGCATCAAGGGTAGGCGCAGCCATGGTCTCCGAGCTGCAAATGTCGAGAGTTGCTGCTGAAAATATAGTTGAAATATTCGTGTACACGCTTGTTGTCTTGTAAGCAACTCCAACTCTTGACTCAGAGCTCGTGATGTGGCTGGTCCATTAAGTCCATGTTATTAACATGCCTGTCTCCTCGGCTGCTAGTGATAGGGGGGCGTTGAGATGCAGCACGGTGTTCCGTATTACCGTTCTGAACCCATCGATTCCATATTCTGCTAACAGTCATTGGTTCTCGACCGACGTGAGCAGTAATACTGCGATGCGATAAACCTCAATCCCGGTAGGCTACAATTCGACCTTTATCAAAGTCGGAAACGTGTTGGTACGCATTTCTGTTTCTTACACGAGGCATGACAACGTTTCACCAGGAAACAATGTTCAAGTGTAATTTGTGTGAACCCGCTGAACAATTTCCTCAATTAAACACATTATGGATGTTGCTACCTTCTCTAGCCTTGTATTTTCTGAATGCGCTGAAAAGCTAATCATTCGGATACTGCAGGACCCTCTTCCTGTCGTTTAAATTTCACAACTATAGCATGTCGCCTTAGTGTGGTAATTTTTTTATGGCTAATAGTGTAGTTCCATGGTTCAATAAATCTGTCAGTTAAAAGGTATATCTCTTCGACAGATAATGTCCAATTATGTAATTAATTTATTAAATCATTGCAGAGAAGTCATCATGACTTTGATAGATCACCTGAAATGCAATAAGCCACAAAAGACAATTCGTAATCAAAATTTCTAAAGCAGGCTTATTTGGGTTTTAGAGTGTTGCAATGAAAGCCCCTAAGGACTTATTTATTTATTCATACCACAACCGGTTCTTTTTTGCTCTCGTGTTACTGCAGCGTCACATCAATCAATCAACTTTTTGCCTTTTTCTCTCACATAAAATATTAAACGAAAAAAAACGTTTAATATTTTATTTTTAAAATCAAAGTAATTTTCAATTCAACAAAAAGGCTCTATAGTTTATTATCAACGAAAACCTAGTCCTTGTGTTAAAAATTTATATCATTAAATTATGCCGTTTGACATTGTTCTTTGAAATGAACTTCAACTTTTTTTTATAGTTTTCCTCCCGAACATTCCCATACCAATCGAAATATACAGATTTTTTTTTATCGTCCTCTATATTCTCCCCTTCATTGTTGGCGTCTGTAGAACCAGTGTAATAGATCATTATCAATTCCTCCACAGACACATTGACGAAAATTCTTCCCCTACATATTATTCATTTCGTCTAAGGTGTCTTGGTTGTTTAGGTAGAGTTCGGGAGAGCACCATTGCGAACAAAATGTTCATTCAAAGACAAGGTGCGAACGGAGAAAATGTATCCAATCCTAAGCCCTAGTGCTTTCGCATAAAGACCTCTGATTGGATATTACTTGCTACTTACAGCCTAGGTGCGTGACCATGACAGTTTAAGGGGGGGGGACTGCATTAGGAGGCTGTTTGACGCTGATTTTTTTTTTTAGGAGTGGGAAAAATTAATTAGAATTCAAACAAATTTTATATCATTTCATTTATATTTCGATAAGCTTTTGTGTTTTCAAAACATTTCAGCCAATAATAATAATATAACGCTGTGATGTCCACTGAAGGTTGTTAGTATGGTTCTCCAATTTGTGTGTGCAGTGTAGCCATTCTGATTTTCATCTGAAATCGAAAAGGTTTTGATTTTAAATTAACAACTAATTTTCTAAGAATATGAATCTCGATGCAGGTGAAAATAAAAATTTAGCAGGCGTTGGAAAAATTTACCGTTATTTTAACGATTTTTTCCCTCTAATTATAGAAAGAAAAATACCCTTAAAATCCCACAAGTTGGTTGATATAACTCGTCATTTTATATATAAAGAACCACGCTATCAGTTTTCATAATAAGCGTTTCTACACATTGAGTTAGACTGCACGCAAATATGAAAAAAAGTCATTTCGAGATAAATGCGTTTGAAAAATTCTCAGGAACTAGAAATCCAAGGAAGTTGTGTAAAATGCGTACCGATTAATCGGCGATTCCAGCACCATACAGCAATCCTTCCTTATAGACTTCGTTTTGCGCTTGAAGCAGTGCTTTCTGACCTTCCTTCGATTCCAATGAACTACGTCGATTCTGCCGTCTCACGCGCTGGTTATCTATCCATTTGTTCGGCATAATTGAAGCTTTGCATGCCTACTAAAATTCCTGCCTCGTTCATAACCATCAGAAGGGAAGAATTTCCTTCGTTGAATAAACCAGCTGCTAAATACGATGCCAATTCAACGATTTTTAGTCCAGAGTGCAAGTGTTTAGGAGCTAATCACCAAATAGTGGAATTAAAACTTTCATCTGCATTTTGTGTGTGGCCACCTAAACATCTCGAGTAAATTATCCCTTGATAAATCAGACTACTTGAGTTAGTGCTCCACCCTATCTGCACTCGAGCCTGTACCCCATGTTCACTCGGTTCTATGCTCATAAAATCTAAGCGAATGCGAATTTCGCCTTGAAATTTTGACAGCGTATTCTTGAATAGTTAAGCTAACGATTTAAGCAATAAAAAAAAAATCGGATTTTTTGAGCCTCCTAATGTGGTTCCCCCCTTTAATGGTTATGGTCACGAAGCCGTGTCCGGAGTTGAGTTCTGATGCCACTCAAGACTAGACATGTAGAGGGGATGATGCCAGTTAAATCTGTCATGGCTCAAAGTCTTCCCATTTACGTTTAAGCTAGAAGAGGAGTTGCTAGCTCAGGGTTTCATCCTTGTCGTTTGACCAAAGCTCAAATTTACGAGATCAGACGCGTTTCTTTATAGTGTGCGACATTAATATAAGCACACTGATAATACAAGAAAAAAAAATCAGTTTTGTTTGATTGACAAGAGTAGGACGTCGCACTACGAGGGCTCATTATTTTGAACGCGTCCAAGAAGACATACCCTATTCACATCAAATTAAGAACTGAACCTTAATAGATTTAACATAAATCCCTCTACACGGGGATTTTTTTTAGGGGCATGAAAACTCAATAGAAATCACGCTGGTCACGAGAGCAACCGTGGCCTCGGACAGCTGACAAAATCTATTGAGTAGAATTAAGTGCCAGTGAGGGAGAGAATATTAACGTCTCATTGTTCAGCTACGCGAGGGCCTTTGGCGACGGACCTCGTCATTTTGAACCCTGGTCAAGTGACGAGGATGACACCTGAGCTGGCACCCCCTCTCCTAACTACCGCACCACACCAACGGGAGGACGTTTGAGCTCTCGACAAATTTAACGTACATCGCTCCCCTACACAGCAGGTCTTCAGCGGTACTGATATCGAACTCATGGCACACCAGCCAGGAGTCCGTTACTTTGACCACTAGGCTACCGCGGCCAATAAGTGGCAGTGAGTGAAATGCTGAAATTGAAATTTATTTTTGTTCGCGTTTATTTACCATAGAGAAGAGTTGGAAGTTCTCAGTGAAACATTTAGTTCTAAACAAACATTTCAATTGAAAAAATGTTTAGGGTTTCAATCGAACGTCGCACTTTTAAACTAAGCTATTGCAGAGTAGATTTGAACCCCGGTCAAGTGACACTCTCCAAACTTTCACAATGGGACGTCGAGTTTTCAGTGGCACCAGAGGGATCCCTTAAGGGAGTCATTCAAGTACAATACCAGATTTCAATCCATCTGAAACCATTGAGTGGGAATATATTAAATGGAGAGTGGGCCTTTTGGCAGCCAGAAGTCAAAAGGAGAAACTACTTTCAGAAATTGTCAAATGGAAAATATGTTGATTCTGTCGAAATTTCAAAACTTGCATAAAGCAAGAATGCAAACTATAGAAGTGTTTTTTCTTTAATTTTGTATCAGTATTAGTACAATGGGGTATTTTTTAGAAATAAAGCTGTCACACACAAAATTCGGGAATTTTTATACAAACGCATTTTTAAGACAAAAAAAAAAAAAAACGAATTCAACTAGAAAACATTATGTTGTGCAGCAATGATTATTTTGTTTTTATGAATTGAATCAAAGGAGTTAAGTGTTAAAGATAAAGCATGCAGATAATTTAGAAAGAACATTGAGATGATTTTTCCAGTTGTGGTACAGAATCAATAGCGAAATTAAAGATTGTCTAGGAATAAACATCTCATTGTGATATTAAAAACTTAGAGAGTAAATAGTGAGCGATGAAAAAGTCTTTGTGCCAGAGAACCTCAATCATTTGTCTTTGTATGCTACTTTAGTTGAAATGTCTCATCTGAAAAGGCAACAGCTTCAAACGAGTTACGGAACATTTTAGACCCAAAACTTATTTTTCAAAATAAGTTATTTTGCGATTAATACAAGAACCACACTAAAATTCGCTTCGTTTTAAAAGTGTACACAAACATTTTAGGGCAAACATGCCCTATTCCAAATCGGGTCAAAAAGATCTCTCATTAGCTTCTATAATTAACTTGAGCTGATATAGTTTAATGATAAATTCTTGTTTCGAACTAATGTTACTCTAAACCAGCAAGCGCGCTCTCAAACACGCGGGCATCCTTCAAACTCTGGTTCTCGAGAGAGATGAGAAGCCGTTGTGCCTCGCTAGAATGGATCTCTTGGACGATCTCTCCACGGATCCCGAAACTGTTTCTATAAGGCGAATCTGGTTTTGTGACTGGCATGCTTGTTGCCTACCAACACCTCATGCCATCATCTAATTTAAAGCTACACTGTACCCTTTCTAAAAAAAAAATAAAAAAAAACCATTGGAGACAGTAACAGTAAAAATAATTTATGTTTTATATTTAGATCATATTATTAAGCTGATTTTGTAAGTAAAAAGTCAGTATGAACAGCCATTGTCTTACAATTTAAAAAAAAAATTAGATAGCTTAAGTTTTTCACACACACACACAC
>BMAV01002695.1:168901-215995 GCA_019973955.1 Trichonephila inaurata madagascariensis
ACACACACACACACACACACACACACAAACTCTCATAAAATAATCAATTTTTGAAATCTTGTAGTTATTTTAAGGGATTTATGTTTCTTGGATTATTGTAAACAAAAGTTAGTAGGGATTTGAAAATCTGTGTTTCCTTGATTTTTAATAACCATTTTTCTAGTTAAACCTGGAAAAAATACAAAATTTTTTAAAATATTAACTTTAGCATTTTTTTTATAAAATATAACTAGAGATTTCAGAACTAAATCCATACTAACTTTTACAGAACATACGTTCGGGAGTATATACAAAAATTTCAAGACTATCTTAAGCATAAAAAAAGAGCTTTAGGGAATAGAAAAAACTCATATCTTCAAAATTAAATGTCTGAGAAAAACCCTTTAAAGTTTGTAAAGATATAAAACAAACTTATAACACCCGAAAGGCGCTAATTTTTTTTAATACGTTATTTCCCCCCCCCCCTAAGTTGTTTTCTACATTAAAACACTATTTTATAATTAAATATAACTGAAAACATTTAATTCAAAATATGTTTTTGAATTATAGCAATTATTACGCGACGACAGTTTATTTAGCTTAATCTTAACCTAATATTTTCACAGAAGTTTTGAAACTTAAAGCAATTATGTACACAATAATAATGCTACTAACTTAAGCTAAAAATCGCTATGTTTGTACATAGAATTTAATTTAAGGTGACCAATCGTCCTCCTTTAGGGAAGACAGTCCTTTTATAGGTTCCATCCTTCCTCGAAAAGTGTCCTACTTGTCCTCCTTTTCAATATTTTAAAAAAGATTTGTTAATCTATTCAAAGATGAGAACTAAACATATTTCCAATACGTTGAAGAATGGTGTGAAACAAATATCACAGGAAATGATAGTTTTCAATAAAGTTTTTTGACATCGCAAGTAAATTGGGCACATATAGAAAATTGTTAAGAGAAATAGAGTTTTTATCGAAAGAAATGCCTGATTAAAATCGATGACAATTGTCTGTTTGAAGAAATTGGAAGACTGGAATGTATATTTAAATTCTTATAAATTGGAGCAATTGGAAACTCAGCATTCTGAAATTGATAAAAGCTGGGCGGAAATACTTAACTATTTCAAAAATGATAACATTCAAAATAGAAATTTAGTTATTCTTGTTGAATTTACAATGTGCTTCCCTGGAACTAATGCAGAAATTGAAGAGTTTTTTTTCAATTGGTAATGATTTTTGGACAAGTGAGAAATCAAGATTGGATGTTGATATTTAAGTAGCAGCACTTACCGTAAAATTCAGTAAGAAGGATATTTTTTGCTCCGAAACTTCCAATGTATTTATTAGAAAATGATATAGTGACAAAAATATTCAATGGGAAAATACTAGTTAAAGAAAATAATTAAAAGGAATGCAAGTGTAGTTAACGTATTTTTATTTGAATTAACAAAATGTTTCAAACAGTTACGTAGTAACTTTTGGTTAAATTTTTAGCGCACGAGCGTCCTTTTCATTGTAAAGTGAGTGAGTGTATGGGTTTATGGCGCAAGAGCCAAATATGGCTAATTGATTGATTGATTGAATATTAACGTCGCACTGTTCAGCAACACGAGGGCTTTTGGCGACGGACCACGTAATTTAATCAAGTGACGTGGACGACACCTGAGCTGGCACCCCCTCTCTTGACTACCACACCACACCAACGGGAGGACGTTTCAGCTCTCGAAGATTTAACGTGCATCTCTGCCCTACACGGCGGGTCTTTAGTGGTACTGGGCTCGAACTCGTGACAAGGCAAGCCACGGTCCGATACCTATACCACTCGGCTACCGCGGCCACCAAATATGGCTAAACTGCGCCAAACATTCGTTAAAATTTGAAACCAATTATGTTATTAAAAATAATTAAAAATATCCTCTCAGTAAAATTTAAAACATCAAAGTATGTATAAGAAACTTATTCTAATGATAAAAGCAAATACACTGCGGTGGGGTGTTACCACCACCATGTCAAGCAAGATCTTAAAATAACGCATAGATTTAGATCAAAGAAAGACAAAGTAAGAATTAAATTGATATACGATAGAAATGTAAAATTTTGTATTAAAATCTAATTGAGTACGTTGCCAGATTTTTAAAACAGTTTTTTTTTTAATTCCGAATTTTTCTGTTACGGGTTGGAGTTAACGTGTGAGAATATTCTTCACGTTTCCAAGCTTCAGTCTGCCACCATTCTTCCGAATTTTTTTTTTTATTTCTGCTAAGGAATTTTTTTTGGTGATTCCACCTCTTCTTCAACATCGTATATAAGCATGTCCTCGTCTGATGATTCCTGTAAAGGTGTGCTTTTTTAGGTTTGTGAGGCGTTAATTTTATGTCTATTTCGGAGGTAATGCTTCTTTTGGGACGTCTTTTCTTGCGACTTTTTGAAATTTGTTTTGCATCCTGGGATGTAGAAGGTATGGTATTGGATAGAGAGGTTTCAGTTTCAACAGCAGGACATGTTTCAGCTGGTAAGGGTGTAAACATTGATACATTGGTTGAAGACAGTGCTTTATTAGATGAAGGAAACGCATTAGATGTAGATAAATTATTAAATATGGTGGGAGCGGTATCTAGTAAAGGAATAAGTGGTTGAGATTCTGATGACGAAATGACAAGAGGTGGTTGGTAAGAGTTGTGCCTGAGTGGATGTAGACGGTTTAGTAACTGCAGGGAATGAAGATACAGTTAGTTTCGGAACAGATCTTAATGGTTGTAGTAATTTTAAAGGTGGGCATACTATTTTCGTAATATTTTCATCTGTTTGTGCTGTACTGGTAGTATTTGAGGGTTTGGCAGCTTGGGCGTAAGTTTGGGATAACTGCGGGGCTATTAGTTTTCGAGCTTCTTCGTATGATATATTTCTATTGGTTTTAATGGCTTGGATTTCTTTTTCAATTTTCCATTTAGAGCACAGTTTTGAGTCGGAAGAATGAGATTGTGAGCAATTTATGTATTTCCGCTCCAGATTGCAATCTGTGGAAGCATGTCCAACAGATGCACATCTGGAGCAAGTAAGTTGTCCACGGCAGAATGTTTGCGAATGTCCGAACCTCTGACACTTAAAACAGCGCAGAGGATTCGGTATGCATGGGCGTGTTTTACAGTTGAGGTATCCAGCTTTTATAGTTGTTGGTAGTATTGGGCCATTAAAAGTTAAAATTAAATGTTTAGTTGGGATAAGTGTTGAGTCTTTTTTAATTGCGATTCTTCTGACCTGACGAGAGGAGAACCCCTCGAGGATTTCCGCTTCAAGGGTGGTCAACAGGTCAGGTTCAGAGATAACACCACGGCAGGAATTAAGGGTTTCGTGTGGACTTATTGTTACCGGACTATTTATGAAAGATTTCGCTAGAAGAAAGGACTTGGTTTGAACAGCAGACTTGGTTTCTATTAGCAGATCCCCGGAACGTAATCGTTTTACGGATTTCGGTTCACCACCTATTCCGATGAGGGCCTTATTAATAGCAAAGGTTGATAATTTACACATCTCATTGTTTTGAAGTGAAATTAACAAAAATCTAGTATGAGTTGCAATCTGGTCAATGGTAAGGTTGGGTAATACGAGGCCTTTACCCGGGCAGAGCTTCATTGGATCCATAAGTACGCGTACATAACTTCATCCTGGCGTGCCTCCACCCACCACGGAGTCCAACAAGGGAGGTAGTGTGCCGGCCATCTGGCCAAAAACCAGGCACGGCGCTTACCCAGAGTACACCCAGAATATAGCGATACAGTCCAGGGTGAGAATCCAACGGGTAAACCAGACACCTCTTATCTGCAGCACTAACCCTACAGCAGCGTCTCATCGGGGACACCGAAGAGAGGTACTACCAGCCGATTGACAGGAGCGGGCTCACTCCTGCCACCCGTCTACAGCGAAGCGTGGGCCAAAGGTATTCCCAGGACACCATTTTCCTCCTTACGGGACGCCGCACACGGCAAACATGCGGGTTGGCTGACCAACGGTGTTAATTGAAAACAAATAAAGCAACATAAAAGTATTCAAAGAAATATACGAAAAAGAAACTAAACGCAATAGGAAAATGTAAACTATAATGTGTTAGTAATAAAGCATTAGTTTTTTTTCAATAGAAAAAACAAAATTTGAACAATGTTCATTTGGTAATATAGGTCTGTGGTCTGGACGGGAAAAGAAAAAAAAGGAAATTGAATGACAAGAATGAGGGTCGAAGATAGAGAAGGATCACTAGGGTACCCCAGGGTCGTGACACCCGTGTTTACCAAAGACAGTAAACCCCTTGGGAAATAGGAAAAGATCACTAGGGTACCTCGGGATTGTGACACCAGTACTCACCTACAGAAGGTGAGCCCCCTGAGGGTCCTTTTCATTGTAAAAAAAACTGGTCATTTTAACATTGTGGAAATTGAGGATACCCGAGAGCTCTTAAAATGATTGCATTCATTAATTTTGTTTCACAGAAAAGCTATAAGTTGTACCATAAAAAATATAAGTCAGTAAATATAAATTAAATAAAAGAGTGGCAGCTTAATTCAATTTACTTATTGTGCTAATTTCATATTCCTAACAGTAAGGTTACCAATCGTCCTCCTTTTATAGGTTCTGTCCTTCCTCGAAATGTGTCCTACTTTCCCTCCTTTTCAATATTTTAAAACTGATCTGTATTAATCTATTTAGAGATGAACCGAACATGTTTCCAATATGTAGAAGAATGGGCTAAAACAAATATCACAGGAAATAAGTCTTCAATGATTCTTTTTGACTTCATCACAAGTAAATTGGGCAGATATATAAAACTGTGTCAAGTTTTTATCGAAAGAAATGCCTGCTATTAAAGTCGATGACAATTATTTGTTCGAAGAAATTAGAAGACTGAATGTACACTGCTGTGTGTGGCCACCGTAAATGCAACACCAAGAAGGAAAAGAGATAGCACAACAAAATTTTGTAGATAACATGCTGACCAAGTATCAAATGATTAAATTTATAGACTTGTGTGAAGCAAGGTTCCTGCCAGAATCAGTAGCCAGAGTAGCCGCCATTGTTGGAGATCGCCGCTGACACACGCTTCGGCATTGATTCAAAGAGACTTTGGATGTGTTCTTGTGGTACAGCAGATCAAGCAGCTTCTACACGTTGCCAAAGTTGATCTGGTGTGGCAGCTGGGGGTGTAATCTGGGTCAATCGTTGAGCAACCATGGACCACATGATTTATATCGGCGAAAGATCCGGAGAGCGAGCCGGCCAGGAAAGCAATTCAATCTGGTGATTGACGAAGAGCATTTGGACAATGCGTGCCACGTTTGGTCGTGCATTATCCTGTTGAAATATGGCTGTGGCCAAGCCCTGAAGGTAAGGAAGGACAACTGGTTCCAACACCTCGGAGATGTAGCGCTGGTTGCTTAAAGTACCGGCAATGCGTACTAGAGGATTGCGAGAGTGATATCCAATACCGCCCCATACCATAATACCCGGTGCAGGACCAGTGTGGTGGTGCATAACGCAGCTGTTCAGCACCCTCTCTCAACGGTGCCTCCAGACTCCAGTCCGACCATCGTGGTGTTGCAGACAGATGCGTGACTCTTCAGTAAAGACAACTTCATTCCATGCTTCCGCCCACATCTTTCATCGCACCATTGGCGGCGGAGACGTCTGTAATTCTGCGTCAAGGGTTAACCAAGCAATGGACATCTTGCGGACATACCACTCTGCTGTAAACGGCGTGGAATGGTACGCGTAGACACTAAATGATGCGTTACAGACTCAATGTGCTGTGCTATGTTTCGTAATGTGACAGTGATCCGTCACTGCCATGCACACAATTTGCCTGTCCTCACGTGAAGTGGTGCACTGAGGTGGATGCGATCGACCACATCGGTCCGTCGTATTCGACTGCATCCAACGGTCACATATCCGCATTACAGTTGTTTGGTTTCGTCCAACACGACTACCGATTTCCCTGAAAGAATCCACAATCTTGGTCGGCCACTATCCTTCCTCTGTTGAACTCGGATACTTGATCAAAAGCTGATCGCTGTTTTCTACGAGACATAACTGATCGTTTTTTTTTTTAAAAACCACAAGAAAAACACAATTGCCGAACTTGAATTCGTCGAAATCTCCAAGCCTTAAATAGCGCTTTGAGGTGGCGCCACAGGCGCGCGTGATGTGTGTCTGCGCTAAAATTCTAATCATTTGCATACCTTACCTCCGCTAATGCATGTTTTAAATTTCTTGTTATTTGCATGCTTCCTTCAGGGTGTTGCATTTACGGTGGCCAGCAGTGTATATTTAAATTCGAATTAATTGGAATATAAAATCAGCATGCTGGAATTGATCAAAGATGGAAGGAAATACTTTACCATTTCAAAAATGAAAACTTTCATTATGATAATTTAGTTATTTTAGTTGAATTTATGTTGTGCTGCCCCGGAACTAATGCAGCAGTTGAAAGCGTTTTTTCAGTTGGTAATGATTTTTTGGCTAGCGATTGAATGTTGATATTACAGCTACTTACTGTAAAATTTAGTATCAAGGGTAAATTCTGCTACGAAAAAGTATTGACAAAAAAGTATTCAAAAGGGAAATACTCATTTAAGTAAACAATTAAAAGGAATAACAAGCGTAATTAGCTTATATTTATTTTAAAATATTTCACATATTTACATGTTAACTTTTTCGTGCTCGAGCGTCCTCCTTTTCATTATAAAAAAACTGGTCACCTTTACTTAATTTCTTTCAGTTTTTAATTCGGGCAGCTTAGCAAGTTTGAGTATTAGTGGCATGACTTTAAAATACTATAATATAGCACTACAGTATGTTTACCATAACAGAGTTTGATACATGATGGAAGTATTTAATTTTATCTGCAATACTTTTATTCAGAATACTTGTATTTAGTAGTCTAATTGGAGTATCAGCTGAGGGCGTATTTAGATTTATCATTTTCAGTGGTATTCTCTCCCTTAGAAATATTGTTTCTCGCAGCAACCCGAGAACATTTTGGCAGTGGTATTACCTCAACTGGAAAAAATTGATGATAAAGCTTTTAAGTTATATAAATTATTTTTTAAAACAAAAATTGGCCTTTAAGTTAATCTGAATTAAACTTTTGAGAACAAAAACATAATCCAATAGAAACTATTTTAGTAATGAAAATTGAAATTAATAATTCACACAGAAAGAGTTGATTGTACGCAAAAATATTTTTAATTTCAATTTTAGAGGGGAAAAATGCTTTAAAAAGAAGCCTAAACCAAATCCTAAGCTCAAAAAACTTGAAATATCTGAAAAACTAATTGGTTATCAGATCTGAAATTTGGTGGCAAGCTGTACAATATGGGCCACAAAATATGGAAAAATTGGTATATTTGAGATTTGTACCAATCTTGCACCGTGTAGTCTTAACTGAATGTTGTGAAAAAACATCAAGTAATTCGGGGAAGAGTGCTAGCGCACAAAATATGATTTTTGGCAGGTGACCGTATAAATTCTGTTGCTCGACTATTTCTGCCCGCACACACGTATATGCTTATGTATTTGACACACGGCATTTATGCGAGTAAATATTTCCTTTGAGGAAAATAAATTTCAGAAAGAGAGGTTAAGAGATTAACCTCGAACAACATTTATCAATTATGATAATTTCATCTGCTTAACATATTGAACTAAATTTTGATAACTTGTTTGGTGAAAAAATTATGCGAAATATCTTCTAAAACATAACAAATACCGAAAGACATACTTCTCTAAAACATAATAAAAATACAATTATTTTGTTTTCTTATAAAAACTAATATGAAACAATTATAACTTGACTGTAAAACTATCAAAGGAATATGAAATGACTATGTATGTATAATATAAAATGCATTGATCTTGACATATAGTCTAATAAATACATAATATAATCCTTCTAAAAATGATATTTTATTTTGTTAACATTGAAAACATTCACCTACTTAATATAAAATAGATCATGTGACCCTCAATATCGTACGAGTATGATATTCTTGCTATAGGGCAGGTATGTCAAACTCATTTCAACTCCATGCTGTTTTCTTGAATGAAATTCTTGTCCTATGTGTATAATCATTTTTTTAAATTTTTCCGTTTCTTGAGTCCCTTTTCTCAAAATAGATACAATTTAGAAAATTAAGATATATCGCAGCTCCTTATAGCGTCAAAATTGCTAAAAATATGGAGCGTAACTTGGCAATTGATTTGTAAATTGTCAGTGACTATTGAATAGAAATTCATTGAATTTTTCCCACACTAGACAAAAATGAAGAAACTAAAAAGCAACAAAAACTTGAGCTTACTGTGAAGCAACACGATCCTTCGGATCAAATGAAATTTCTCTACGATGGATCTCCTCCATAAAGCGGAGAAAGTCAGTTTATTATTTCAAGTCTTGACATTTCTTTGACAGTCTTCTGCCATGATCAATTCAAATAATTATGCTTATTAAAAGTAGTTTCCCCTTTTCTTCTAGAATTATTTATTGAAAAAACACTTACATAAATATTTGAGTAGTTTATGATTGTTATTTCTATATTCAATTATTTTTCCACTATAGCAAAGCAATCGGTGAAAACGTTCAATTGATTTCCAGCAATGTTTACTTTTTTGCACGAGTTCGGGAGCACACATGATTGGACAAGAGACCCCACCCAGCAGAAGTGACGAAGACGTATTTTCCAGATTTTATAAACAAACCTTTAAGATTAATAAGAAAATTGGTTGAAATAACTTGAAGGCAAAAACAACCCATTTGAATTAATATAAATATGAAATTCCACAGAATTATGAATCCTTAGAAATTCTGAACAAATACTATATCCTTTCTCTAAGCTTGAAATTTAAATTCACCACATTGTGAAATTTTCCTCAATGTTTGGCTTTTGTATCGAGACACAGAAACTGAAATATCTTTCGCAGTTCTTAGTTTTTGAAGAAATGTAAAACATTACTTTGGCAAAAATTGTATTGAAATATAAAAATATTAATCGAAGGACGAGAGTCATGATCGTGCCCACTACCAAATCCCTCCCATATACTTGACATAAAATTACTTTTACACAATTGAAAAAGAATTCGCTTTAAAAATTTGGATAAAGTGTGAAATCTATTCAAGAATTATCGCCTGAAGAGAAAGAATTCTTTTCGGAAAAGTGATAGCCAGGAACTCGGTACTATATATACAGTATGAATCTGATATCTAACTATCCAGAAGAATTGATTCAAAATTATCTTTATTTATATACATATCTCTCAAAGTGATGTAAAACAAACTAAAGGGCTAAAAATGAAAGCTCTTCCGGGCATTAAGTAGTTCGAAAAGGTAAATTAGAGTTGGCTCTTGAAAATTAGAGTTGTAAACAGGAAATTCTGGAAAATGCAAAACGAATTATATATACACATGACAAATATTTTTTTCTTTACAACTTTCATTACAGCAACATTCATTATGCAGAGTCTAACTTTATTACAATGGAGATTCGTTTCTTTAACGATAACGGAATTGTCACAGAAAATTAAACACTCGCCTACTAGTACACAAAATTAAGGAGCACCCGTCTGAAAATTAATATTGCGTGCTAGCAAAATTATAAGTATCAAAAATTTTGGCAAATATTTATGATTGAGTACCATGAAATAAATTGAAATATGCGAAGTAAGAATAAATTGCTGGAATTTTACCTTCTTAAATTTTTTTCATTTTAAAATAATTTTTTGTCTTTAACTTCAATATTTTTACAAGTGATGCAGTCTAAAGCAAAACGATATTTACCTGTCTAACTGCAGAATTCCAAATACAAGTAAAGGGTTCATTCTTCCTGCCACCATCCGAGTTGCTCAGCGCTGAGAAACCATTTAAAAAAGTCCGAATGATTAGCCGTCGTTCTGCGAATCGATCACGTTGCCGTTGTTTACTTTCAGTTCAACATGCGCGAGAACTTGTCGAAAAACATGCCGTTGGGTGAAGGTTAGTTCCGCGTAAGGCAATTCATTTTTAATATGAATTTAAATGCGTAAGAAACATTGATTTTATGCAAAATCATTTTCATTAAATAAAAATAAAAAGACAATATAAAAGCCAATTTTATTTTTGAAATTCGTATTAATACCTTTTTCTAATGTTAATTTATCACAGCATAAAATAAAATGAAAATTTATCGCGTAACATGGAGTAAAACTTTGAAAGAACAAGCTTAAAATTTTTCCACATCGATACAAGTTTTGGAACAACGAACTCTGCAACAAATTCTTGAGCCTAAACAATGACTATCTACTTCACAAGCATTTTGGGACCAGAACCAAAGGATGCAAAAGCCTGGGGACGGACATTTGGGATCTGTTTTAGATTCGGAACCCTTCTCTGTTGAGCTGAAATTCTCAAAGGCTGACGACCCTTTGTTTAATTGAACCTGAGTGAGATGGAACATCTCATTTTCTGTAAAGGCTTTTGTTAAATTTAATGTCACATTTCCCGCAGGGATCTCTGTCAGATTGTCATTTTCCTGCGTTACGTTAGGCAATTCCACCGGCCCATTTCCTGTCGGAGCATCTATTCCATTGAAGAACTCAAGCATCTCATTGGGTGCAGTTCTATTGGTTGAATGAAGTGGATGCAGCATTCCCTTTCTTTCATGCAGTACGGATCCATTGGATTCTAATAGGGTAACATTTCTTTTCAATGAATCACTTGTGTTAAAAAAAATTTCAGACTCCCAATGCAAAATTGTTTTGTTGGTCAAGGTTGAGTTTCTAACCATTTCGGTACTATCATTAAATGAAGTCGATTTTGTTTGATCCTCATTTACAGCCCCATGTGAGGAATCCGATGTTGGTAATTTTGTATCTAGGAAACTGTGCAACTCGTTTTCTTCGAATATATGATCGGTTAAAGGATCAGTAAAATTAAAAACTTCCATAGCTTTGGCAGCATTTCTTGCCACTTCAGAATTTATTAGAAAATCAAGACTAATGCCCGAGAAGATTCCTCCTGGATTTTTAGTTTCATTTAATTTTTCCGTAGCAAGAATTTCAAACTTCCCGTTAACACTGACTTTTTTCAAATTTTGTGGTGTACTAGTGTCAGTCTGATGCGTCAAGAACTTTGAAGGAAAGAAATCATTGGTACCATTCAATTGCATTTCATGATCCAAAAACGTTTGATTTAAATCAACTGAGGGTTTCTCTTTATGAATGCCCTCAATAAAGTTAGATACATTTTCATATCTTAAAACATTTGGAGACGTATCGTTAGAACTATTTCTGGAATCTTGTTCATTACTTGTAATATTCAAAGGTTGATTAACTTTAAGAGTTTCAATTCTCAAACCACCTTCACCTAAAAAATTAATTAGGTATTATATAAAATAATGATAAAAAATATCCACTGTTAAAATTCGTATGATAGGTAAACACATCTATGTATGTATCTATGTATGTGAGGCTTTTTTTTCACGAACCGCTGAACACAGAAACGCGTCAAAGGTACCAAAATATGGGAAATGATCCGAAGAAGCCATTTTGACCATTTAAGTTCCAATATTGCAATTAGTCAAAGATGATAATTAAAAATTTTAAAATACATGATCGATTTTCCTTTTGTGTGCTGTTTACCGGTCAAGGCAACGGGAAAGTTTTGACTTTTTATGTTGTTTTTAAAACAATCTTACCTTTCGTATTGCAATCAGAAAAAATAATTCCTGAATCGGCAAGATCGTTTATTTCGCCACTGGAACTAATTTGATATCGGGGGTAATGGCGCCAAGCAGCGATTCTTGTTGCTGGAACTAAATCCAATATGGTGGCCAAGCGGTAATTTAATGATACACAATAATTTAAAAGTATTGTTTTGAAATACATTTAAATGTATTTCAAATAAAGGATATAGGGAGAGATTGAGAATAACCTAGATCAATCAATAAATAATGAATAATATTATTTAATAAAAAGTAACATGTACTAATAATAATATTATAAGTAGTATATAATAATCTTATATTATTTTATCGTAATTATATATAATATATGACGATTTTATAACAGTTATTAGAAATAAATTAAGTAGTAATTATAAAAAAGAGTAATCGTCGAATTGTAAAAAAATTAAAATGCATAAGAGAACTCGTATATTACACAATTATAAATAAACACCAATTATAAATAAATAAACACCAATTATAAATAAATAAACACCAATTATAAATAAATAAACACCAATTATAAATAAATAAACACCAATTAGGTGCTAATTTGATATCGGGGGTAGTAGCGCCAAGCGGTTGTTTATGTTCGCCAAGATGGGCGATAATATTGCAATATGGTTACCTTAATATTTCTATCGTCTGTCGATGTGGTTGCCATGGGGATAACGTATATTAGAAATAACTTTTATTCATTTTTTCCCACTGTAACCCTTTAATTTCAGACGACTTCTTTAATTTAACCATTTTCAGTTTAATTTTTTCTATTGTTTGCGTCTTCTGTATAATTCTGGGCTATTTTAGAATATGGATATTTCTAAAAGGAGTGAGTACTAGAATATTATTTTCTTAAAAGAATAAGTGTTGTGCTTTTAATTATCGCTATAAATCGTTTATTTTTGTTTTAAATGTTTTTTTTACGTTCTTTGTTCGATGAAATTCGTGGAAGGAACTTGCATTGCAAGTTTCATATTGCAAGCTTTCACTACTTTGTAATTGATATTCTAACTTAATTTTATCATATATTATGTAATTATTTCATTCATAATGAAAAAAAAGGCAATTATTACTATGTGTGAATCATAAAATATTCGTTATTTATAATTGTTTCTTTTAGCATTTATTTATAAATATTACATATTTTGTTATTTATTTATAATTAATATTTATTTATAATTATTATTTAATTATAATTATCTTATTTATAAATAAATAAGATAATTATAAATAACTATTCTTATGTTGTTTATTTATAGTTATGCATTACGAGTTCTCTTATGCATTATTTTTATTTTTTACAATTCGACGCTTATTCTTTTTAATAATTACTATTTAATTATATGATTATTATTTCTAATAACCGTTATAAAATCGTACTATATGAATATTATACACACTTACGATAAAATATTATAAGATTATTATATACTGCTTATAATACTATTATTAGTACATGTTACTCTTTTTATTACATAATATTATTCATTATTAATTTTGCCTGATCTAGGTTATTCTCAATCTCTTCCTATATCCTTTATTTTAAATACATTTCAATGTATTTCAAAACAATTCTTTTAAATTATTGTGTATCATTAAAATACCGCTAGGCCGCCATATTGGATCTCATTCCCGCAACAAGCGCTGCTTGGCGTGATCCATTATCACGCCAAGCAGCACTTGGCGCCATTACCCCTGTTATCAAATTAGTTCCACATAATGTATGTTAAAATTAATTAAGAATATAAATTACAAAGTAGTAAAAGCTTGCAATATGAAACTTGCACTGCAAGTTCCTTCAACGAATTTCATTGAGCAAAGAACGTAAAAAAAAAAAAAAAACATTTTTAAAACGAAAATAAATGATTTATAGCGATAATTAAAAGCACAACACTTATTCTTTTAAGAAAAATATTCTAGTACTCATTTTAGAAATATCCATATTCGAAAATAGCCCAGAATTAAACAGAACACGCAAACAATAGAATTGCACTGAAAATGGTTAAATTTTTAAAAAAGTAGTCTAATTAATAGGGTTACAGCGGAAAAAAATGAATAAAAGTCATTTCTAATATACGTTATCCCCATGGCAACCACATCGACAGACGATAAGAATATTAAGGTAACCATATTGTAATATCGCCCATCTTGGCGAACATAAACTTAGCACTACTACCCCGATATCAAATTAGCACCGCGATTTTTATAAATCAACGGTTTGTAACGATTAATTGGCAAATGAACATTTTTAATGAATTTTATTATTACTTCAAATTCTAAGAAGGAAATTGTTAAAATAATGAGAACGTTTTAGTTTTGTAAAATACATTTTTGCATCATATATTTAAATTATTTTATAAAAATTTCTTTCGTTTTTCAAGCATTCACTTAATTTATGATACTGAAAGAAGCCCTTGAAACGATCTTTAAAACACAAGAACGAATGTTTCTATCAAAAAAATTTTTTTAAATGTTTTTTCCTTTTTAATGAAGGTTTTAAAAATATATGTATTTTAAATTCTAAGAAAATATTTATTGTTATATAAAATAATGAATGTGAGCTTAGCTTTTATGTTTTTTTTTATAAGACATTGTGTGAAACTGTTTACTTTTTAAAAATGACTAAGACGAATGATATTTTAAAAATACAAGAAATGTTTGTATCGGATAATATTTTTAATGTAAATAAATGTCAATGTTTCTTTCCTCCCGGTTCTTTTCTTTATAGTTATGTATTTTTAATTGAACATTCAAACTTCCAGAGACAAGCAGTCGTTTCAATAGAAAATTTTTAAATATTTAATGATAGATTTAAATTAATATTTTAGAAATTAAAGCAGTATTGTTTAAAATTATTCATTAATAAATTAGTTTAATAAAAACGTTCATTGTCTATTTTCTGGAGAAAACTAGATTAATTTGTTGAGACATTTTTATGTTAACGGTATGCAACGATTGATTGGTAAATGGAAATTTCACATCTATTTTATTATTTTAGATTCTAAGAAAGTTATTGTTAAATTAAGGAATATGCTTAGTTTTTTGTAATACAATATATAAGATAAGTTTTCTTTGTTTTAAATTAATATTTTTACTAACTAAAGTTGTGTGTTTTGTGAATCATAATTGACAATAGAAATTCGGAGGAAGATCTTATTCCTGGGAATAAAAGGGGGAAATATTTCACACTCACAAACGTTCGTGCAACGCCTGGTTAAATGAAGAGAAAAGAAACCTGTCAGACAAGGAAAAGTCAAGTTTTGAAAAAGGGAATTTTAATGTTATAATATAAATATCGCATCCACCTGCCAACATTGCGAGGGGAAATTTTTTTAATAAGAAAAATTTCTATACTCGAGAATGCCCATGCAACGTATGCAGCTAATAAGTTTTTAAATAAAATTACACTTTTAACTAGTTGATGTTTTCTGATGTAAAGATCATATAATGGAAAGTAGGAATACTTCTCTTGCAAGATATAACGAGCTTCTTACGGAACAAGTGACTTGTAGGAATAAATATTTCTATTGACGTTTTGTTTCAGGAGAAATTTCATTAAATGAAAAATGAGAGTTAAAGGAATTGCGAAATAAATATTGAAGTTTCCGTAAGGGCAGAACAGAACGCAAACTGGCTAATGAAGTCAAAGGATTGAGTTTTTTCTAGAATTTGTAGTTATACAAATTTTACACAATCGATAAATTCCCTTTTGCTCATAGCGCCTCTAATAATACCGACGGAAAAAAAACTAGTTCAGATTCTCCATTCAACTCGATGGTGTATTTCGACAATTATCGTCGACTAACGACGCACTATAAAGCAACACTGGGGAGCCTCGGGCAACTGACGACATGGGAGCCTGAACCTTACTCTCTTAACTTACATACCGCGCTAACGGGAGGACTTTGAGCCATAACAGATTTAGCGTGCATCCTATCTTCTACAGGGTAGGTTTCCAGCAGCATCAGGGCTAGTAACCGCGCCTTTTCAACGCCAGACACGAGTTGGTGACCAGGACCACGGCCAAAGTTTGTTTTGCTTAACGCGTCTCCTATAACGTGTCATTCTATAAGTATACATCAGAAGGAATACAGAAAGATTTAAAGGAATACTTCCGATCTTACCAGACGTCTTTTGTCGTTACTCTACCAGCCATAGTTTCCAAATGGGCATTTTAACTAATGTTCGTCGATAGTTTGGAAAGCATCACGGTTTATAAAAAAGTAATCGAAACTAAAATAATGGAATAGTACAAATAATTACTTTTGATAACTAAGCCTTATTAAATCCAATGAAACATTCTTGCCAAACAAGATTTCCCATCAATTTCTTAACACGCTCATATGAAAAAACGAACATGGATTTTTTACAAATTCTTTATATAACATGTTTTAAACTTAAGATACCATTTATAGTGAAAGATACGATCCTAGTTAAGTTCACACTTTTAGCGACAGAAAAAAAAAAGATCCAAATGGCTCCAATTGTTCATTTTTCTGTATTGGAAATTAATTCGCTAAGCTTGCGATAAAGGTATGTACGGGGTGGCAATTAAGCAATCTTCCTCGAAATCTCTTGGGTGAATTCCGAAATTGTTGGAGTCAAATTAAAGTTTGAGTCAATGTATAATTGAATATTCTTACTTTGATTCCTCGAGGATGAACTCGATTCCCCACGAGAATCTTGAGGATTTGGAACCATTTCATCGTGGGTAACATTTGGGATTGAATTGATGTTGGAAATATCCCTACTAGTAGAATTCAAATGCTCCGAAATATTTTTCTGTTCAACAGGTGCTACAGTATTTAAAATTTCATTTGGAGTAGGCCGAGGGGTTTCTTTTCCTTCCACACTTATTTTTACAATTTCGTTCGATTTAAAATTCCTTGATACAACGCCCGCATTGCATCTTCTGATACATAAAATCATTAAAACTACAATCTTGAGATTCATTGTCACTCTGATCTGTCTACTGTTGTAATCACTTTAAGAATAATATCTATATACGTGAGGTAACTTGATGTAGGGTTTCTGAATTCACTTCTGATCAACGGTCTCTTTGGTTTAATTCCATTGATTGTCTTATGGGCTGCAGTAGCCCTGTGGCCAAGGTATCGGATCATGGCAGGCATGTCACGAGTTCGAACCCAGTACCACTAAGGACCCGCCATGTAGGGGAACCGTGCACGTTAAATCTGTTGAGAGCTCAAACGTGGTGTGGATGTTAAGAGAGGGTGATGCCAGCTCAGGTGTTATCCTCGTCACTTGACCATGGTTCAAAATGACGAGGTCCGTCGCCAAAAGCCCTCGTGTAGCTGAACAGTGCGACGTTAATATTCACTCACCCACTCATTGGATTGTCTTCGAGGTAAAGGACTAGTTCACGGCGCTCATAGACCGTGGTTTAAAATAAAATTTTATTGATTTGAGTTTCGTTTACCTAATAATTGTTAATTTAAGTCCTTTATGAATAACTGCTAAGGGCTCATTCCCAACAGGGTGAAAGTAATCTGTGAGAGGTCAAGATGTTTCGAGAGAGCGCAAAGCTCTGTACCACTTTCTCGCTGTTGATTGGTGTGAATAAGCCTTGATTGATTAAATGATTGTTTTTCTTAGCGTCGTTCGAAGGGCTATTGGTGACATCATTTTGAACCAATATGTGATAATATGTGAAGGAGGATAACATGACGAGGATAATATGTAAACAAGCTTTTTTCCCTTCTTTAGACAGTGACCGCGGTAGCTGATGAACCGGGTTTTTTTCTGTGAAGTCGATGGCTCGAGTGGTGGTGGCACGTAAGATTTGTCGAGTGGATGCACGTTAAATTCCCTGAGAATCCCCAATTAGAGTGCCGTGAAAGTTCGGAGAGCAGAGGGCCATCTCAGATGTCGTCCTCATCACTCGATCCTGTCTTAAAATTATGTCCCCAATAACACGTAGTTTCAAACTTTTTAGCGATGATAAACAATTATTCTATTTATTTTTGTAGTGTATTTTTGTAAAGTCTTAGATCGAATGATTTAATGAACGTTATGTCAATATTGAAATTGAATAGCATCATCTTGTATTAAATTTTTAATGGAAGGGGAATTCTAGAGAATACTACTAGAGTTATTGGTGACGCTCTAAAATTTAGACTCGATTCATTTAAAGATAATAACACTTGAGCTGGAATCTCCCGCTTCAAGATTTCTCACCCATCGAAAGAGGAGATATGTTTGGCTTCCTCCTTCAAGTCTCCATTGGGCTGCGGTAGCCCAGTGGTTAAGGTATCGGACCATGGCAGGCATGTCATGAGTTCGAGCCCAGCACCACTAAAGACCCGCCGTGTAGGGCAGCGATGCACGTTAAATCTGTCGAGAGCTGAAACGTCCTCCCGTTGGTGTGGTGAGGTAGTTAGGAGAGGGGGGTGCCAGCTCAGGTGTCGTCCACGTCACTTGACTATGGTTCAAAATTACGTGGTCCGTCGCCAAAAGCCCTCGTGTAGCTAAACAGTGCGACTTTAATATTCACTCAAGTCTCCATTATTTCACATGAGACTGCAACTCAATTCTCAAATGTTGATTCTGCTGACGCTTTGTCTCGGAATCGAACAGAAACTTCTCCACCCAACTTTCCTTGTTTTCGGACCTCCAGAGTCACACGCTGAAGCCAAATGGTCATGACCTTGTGGCCGCCGGCCAGTCGTGAGTTCTATACCTGGTGCTACTAAAGACCCGTCATGTAGAGGGTTCGATGCTCGTTCAATCTGCCGTAACTCAAAGTCCTCACGATAGTATGGATCGGAGAGTGGGGTGCCAAGTCTCGTCTTCCCCAAGTTACAAATGACAAAATCCTTTGCGTTTCCTTACAGTTTATAAGAAATCAAATCGATTCATATCTTAAGTGAAACATTTATTTGCAGGAGCTAATAAAAGTTAAATGAAATATTCATTTGCATGTTATTTAAAAGTATTCAAACAATTCCAATATAAACAGAAAATTGTTAATTACAAATTTTCAATATTTTAATTCATAAAACTAAAATGTGTTTCATATATAAATAGCAAAGAAAAAAACAAAAAGAAAAAAGAAAAGAAGAAATATATTATTTTTAACAACATATATACAAATTTATTCTTAAAGCTATTAAATAGGATTCTATTCAATAGGTAAGGCTGAGTGGTGATGGTCTCGAACTTGTGATCGTCATTGTTTCGGTCGAGTCTCATGATGCCATTAAAGACCCATCTTATAGAAGCACGGTACATCTGTTTAGGCTCACGTTAGCGGGGTGTGTCGTGATCCCTTTAAATGATTTCATTACATTGTATAGTTAGGGATTTCACAGCTATTAACCAAAAAGGCATTTGAGAGAGAGATTCCAAATGAATTAAACGTAACATTAGTTGCAACATTGGTTAAATTCAGCTGCAAACTTTGGCTCTTTATAGCCTTTCGTTAGGGAAAAATTCTAGTCCTGTGTAAAATCAAAAGTGCTTCAAATGATCGATTCTTGAATGCGGCTGTCCCCGCAATCCCTTTTCACTGGTTTCGCTTAACCCTTTATCTACCGACGGTACTTAGAAGTACCACTCACTTTAAAATGACATAGAATAACCATTTTTACGAATACTCTGACGATACTTAGCAGGAATATTCTTTGAAATCCACTCTTCCAAGATATATGGCAGCACGAGTTCTATGTTGAGTATTTTGGGTAACGGTAACGGTTATACATTTACGTGGAACCTTAGTGATAGCTCTATTATCCACTCATCATAATAAATTGAACAGAGAACAATTTGTTGAAGTTACATATAAAAATAAAAAGCAGTCCACATTAAATGCATCGCAATAACGCTGGTGGAGAGGTGGGAGGAAACCACTCTCCCAGTTGATTTAGTTTCTGTTTCGCTTTCATAGGAAAACGAAGAGAAAATGACGTCACATCTCCATGACAGTAAAGCCCGTCTTTCAACCGTCTGTCGCATCTTGACGGAACAAGGAGAGAAGGGATATATTTCTTTAATAACAAGGATTATAGAATAATATTTTTAAGTCCGTTACACGATACCTCTAAGAAAACTGCGTGCGGTTGTTGAAAGGAAGTTTTAAATAACCACTTGGAAGAAAGTAAGAAAAGGTAGAGGAGTTTGAAATAAGATCGTGAGGGGTGAAGTTGCCACACTAAACGTGATCAAAAACTTGCATGACGCGGGGGAGGGGAATAATTAGAGTGAGTGAAGTCTTGCAAAAGAAGACAACTAGTGTAACAATAAAGCTCATAATTTTTTAATTGGTATCAAGACATTCTCATCATTTTCAGAGCTGGGAAGTGTTGATACGAGTGATTAAGAACTGCTCTAGGTCCCTTAGAAGAGCTAGGAATAGAATAGTCGTAAGCCGGGATTTCCCTGATAGATTCATTTGAAATCTGTGGTAACCGGTTGAAGAAATTTTCTGATTGTTTTTTGATGAAATCAAGAAGCGGCGGAATATTAAGATCTTTATGCAAGACTTCGTTCCTGACAAACCAAGGTGCGTTTGCTGCTCTAAGCAGTTAAATGTTTTGAAAAGTGTGCAATCTTTTCAGGTGAGTAACTACCGCCCCTGCCCAGATGGGAGAAGTGTACAACATGATGGGGCGAAGAATGGCTTTGTATAATAGAACCTTGTGCCTTAATGCGAGCTTGCTATTGGGAGAAATCAAGCGATTTAGAGTGTTTCTCATTCCAGCCGCCTTTTGGTGGCGGAACGGATGTGTTTAGCAAAGTTTAATTTAGTGTCAAGTATTAAACCTAGGTACTTATATTCAGTAACCCAGGGGACAGGCTGATTAAAAATGTTGACATGCGGGAGGTTTCCGATGCACCGCTGTCTCGTAAAGAGGAGGCATGCGCTTTTAGATGCATTAACCTTTATTTTCCAGTTGTTAAGCCAGGTTTCGAGTCGAATGACATAATTTTGAAGCCGCTCAATGATATTGCGGTTATAAATGTTTTGGGTAAAAATGGCAATGTCGTCCGCGTACATCGCTAAGTGGACTTCGGCAGCCTTGGGAATGTCATTGATGTATAGATCAAAGAGCTTGGGCCCTAATAAAGATCCTTGTGTTACCCCACTGAGAATTGGACGTGGGGTGGAGAGACTGTGTTTTCAACTCTTACCCTAAATTCACGGAAGCTTAGGTAGGAGTGTATAATTTTGATGAGTTGGTCCGAAAACCCAAGTCGCGCATCATCTTGGATAGCAAGCCATCATGCCAAATTTGTGATGAGTATTTTAGCGGGAAAGGCGAATAGTTTTATGTTAGAAATTGCATTTTCAGCTGACGGCGTTTTCAGCGGATTGCGTAGATTGTCAATTTTGTTCCGAATAAGAAGTTAATGTCAAAAGGTAAATGTCTTATTTTTGAAGTTATACTTCATTTGGGGCGTTAGAGAAATAGGATGAGGGTGTATTTTTTTGATGCGCGCGCACACCGTCACGGATGTGACGCCAAACCGTCACGGATGCGAAAATGCTTTGTCTAGAAATATACAGAACGTTACAGATCATTGCCGCCTTCGAAATCTCAGAAAAATATTTCTCTTCACTTCCCTGAAGAAGAGGACACCCTGGTTTGAACTGGGAACCTCTCGATTAGCAGTCGAATGCTCTACCACTGAGCTATACCCTCCGTGTCTGCGAACCTTTGCTTTGCGCTGATTTGTGACGTCACTACTAGTAGGGAGAGATCGTCCTTTGCCTACGGAGCTTCTCTGATGCATTTGTTTGAAATCTTTTTGTTATTAAACCAAACATACTTACAGGAAATTAAAAAAAACAAACAAAAAACAGTAAATTAATCTTTGTATTGTGTTTCATGTACATAAAATATAAGAGTAAATAATAGTTTAACTATTTAAATAACAATTGCAAGTATACGATTATAGATCCATTTACTACGAACGCATTGCGATGAACATAAACACATTAATTACATTTTAGCAAGTTATAAGAGCCTTTTGTGTTCATATATTTATTTTTGAAGTTATCCTTCGTTTGGGCGTTAGGAAAAAAAGGTGAAGGTAAATTTTTACGATGTGCTCGCACACCGTCACGGATGCGTGCTCATACCTTCACGAAACCGATGCGCGAGCGCTCATCATTGTCTAATATTTTAGCATGCCACTTTTTTGGTGCTATGGGACTGATATTTGGGGGATCATAATAACTATTGTTATAAACCATATCTGTTGGGACGCATCCCCCCTGTGCCTTTCCCCCTCTACAGCTTTTTGGCCAATATCTCGGCACCCGAGCCTCACAGTCCATTAGGAACTGGCTCATTCGATCCCTCTCCATCTGTTCTTCCAGTTATAATTTCATGCTCATAGGGCTATTTCTATCATAGTTTCTAACTGTCTTAAACTTTTTAAATTTGTTTAAATTCACAATATCTTGGCTTCTGCTCGAATCTCGGACTTGAGATTTGAACCAACTATTCCATTCATCGAGATCTATCCAGTCATCTGCTTTATTCCCATTATGTAGGCAAAGAGAGGGCTTAAGCACTAAGATATCATGCTCCCATGTTAATCCTATGGGGACTGGAAAAAATTTCACCCCCCCCCTCCCCTATGGAATTGAGCTTGGAACTTGATTTTTGGAGGGCCGCTATATTTTCGTATTAGCGCGAGCTTTACGTGCAATTGCCCCCCCCCCCGGGGGGGCGTCGGGAGAAAACTCGAATCCTATGCCACCTTGGTGGACCGCACTGGCTGGATTCGATTGTTCTTCCTATGAGCATCCTAGATATATTTTTTCAGGTTCATAGCACCATTTCTTTACCCATATTTAACATTTTAAAATTTTATTAAAGTTATAATTATTTTAAATCCCGCATAGCTCCGAGGATTTCGGAGATTCGTTAATGAAATTGTTTTTAAGTATATCTCTTAATTTTCAATGTAGTGATTAAAAAAAATTACATGAAAAAACTGTAGTAAATTACAATGCGGTAGATAAAGGATTAAAGTCAGTCCATTCATTGCTCCGCCAACTCTGGCACTCGATGTTCCTCTTTCTTGGCCCTTAAAGGGCGGCTACGGCTCAGTTCCTTTCCTCCAGCAATACGATCTTCAGGGCACTCGGAGAAGGATGTCTCCATGCAACTGCTTTTCTAAATGAGTGTTTATTGATGTCGAGCAGCCTGAGGTGTATTGACTCTCTGAATCCCAGATACCTAAGTTGGCACCCCTACCCTAACTTCCACACCCCACCAACGAGACACGACAAACTTAAAGGACATAAGGTCTTCTATTCAAAGAGAGGAGAGTCAGCTCCTTTATACGAAAGCACTTTGTAACTATGAGACCAACAGGCTACCACAACCACGCAACTGCTTTTCTAAAGTAGTCTCTAAAATTCTCTATGGGGTTCACAGCAGGAGATTTTACTGGTCAAGGTATTCACTGAATGGTTTAACTTTCAAGAAATTCATTAAAGAGGTTGGCTTGATATGGACAAGCTCTAGCGTCCATAAATTCAAAAAAAAATCAGAATTCTATGCATCTTACAGCAGGTTCTGACTCTTATAACTTTGATTTGCCGCACACCCTCTGTTCGAAGCATGTAGGGGCCCTTCTTCACTATACCGTCTCATCTGTATTACATAAACAGCCTCATTCCATGACATTCGAAGGAAAATTTCCCATTTCTTTCATCCAGAAGTAAAATGCTTTAGAATAAAATGTTTAACTAAACCTCGACTGTATAATGTTTGAAAAAGAGAACATGGGTCCAATGATGTTTACTCCAGTTTTGATTTTATTTTGCCCTCATGAAAGCGTTCCCTCTTTTGTTACTATACCCTTTTCATTCCCTCTCTACCTATACTATTTTATTCCGATAACAATTCTGGTGTACGCTGAAGCTCTCGACTGCCAGTCTGACTACATGTTGGGATTGGCAGTTATTGTCGTCTATCGAATTTGAGAAACATTTTTTATAGATCTTGTCCAATTCTCCTGACAACAGTTCTGAAAATGTTTCCACAGCATATCAACTGAAATATTGACGCATCTTACTGCTTTCGTAACTGCTTACATATCTTGGTTGAAATTCGCTACTTGACGTCCAAATGATACGTTGGTGGCATAACAAACCATTTGGATCCCTGAAATCAAACAGTTAGCCAAATTCCCTCAGATATTCACTTTGCACAAAGCGTTTCATTCTGTCGGATGATGAAACGCCTTCATTTTCATATCAGAAACGGTTGGGTCCATTTGGATTCTATAAAACTATTAATAAGCTTGTCTTGCAGATATTTAGAGAAAAAAAGGCCACTGTGGATATTTTATAAAATGTTATGTTTCAGTATGTAAAGATAATTTTATACATGAGTTGTATATGTATAATTATTTAAAACATAGGGGTACCTTCGGTAACAATTTACCCATCATCCATTATGAGTAATAACGGATATTACTCATAACTCCCTCTGTGTTTTCTTAAAAATATAAATATGATGTAAGTAAAATTAGAATGGATCCTCCTAAAATTTGTTTAACCCGGGAGCGTGAGGCACAGAGTCATCCCCGGCTCACGAAATCTTTAATTTTGGGAAAACTGTTACCAATATAACCCTTTGTTAGTATTCTCCTATATGACAGTCTTCATGGGAAATAAAATTTGTCATATATCTCCCTCTCTCTTTTGGAAATGGAAAACGGTTTTTACAATCTTAAGGTACTTGGGATGACTGAGTTGCCCGAGCGACCTCTTTTGTCCCAAAATATTTTGTATGAACAATCAACATGACCATCATTCATTGGATTATTTTTAATTAATTCTTCTCCCTTTTGTAATCAAAGTAAAACTGAATGAGAAATTTAATCAATTAGTGATATTGATTTCTATTGAAAAAAATAATTCTGGCAAAAAATTGAGGGGAAGAAATTAAATACAATATTTACATTGAAATACAAGTTATTCATACTATTGATTATTTCCATACAACAAAGGGAAGGTAGAGGTAAACACAACCGATTTTTTCAAACTCTTCCACCTCGAATTCGTTTCTGGCTCGTGGTTGTTGAGGCGATGTCAGATGAAAAGACCCCTCAATATCTTAGGGGTGGATAGGAATGGCACCATACGAGCTACATAAAAAAGCCAATTTTGCAGCTGCATGGCGCCAAAACGTTCTCAATGAAAAGGATCTCAGAATGACATCATTTTTCGATATTTTGGTCAATCCTCGAATCTCCCAAATCATCCTATGGAGACGCCTAAAAATTCTAAAAAAAATGATTGCTCGTGCTGTTTTTAAACTTTTTATCAACTGCTTTTATTATAGTATCGTTTCTTTAATTTTTTTTTATCATTTGAGTTTGCTCTCAAGTTGTGCGAGAACAAGGTGCCACGCCATTTTATATTTCTGAATAAAATAAGTTTATAAAGAGCCTGCTTATGTAAAATTCCAGTCCTATGAAAAATGCAATTCCTGAGACTTTTGTCGTCCCAGGGGTTGTCATTTGAATTGGAGGTGAACCAATCGTGAGTTTGCTACTGAAGACTCATCGTGTCGAGTCACGTTAAGTATGGCTCCTTTACGATGGGTTGGTGTGGAAATTTGTAAAGTTGGGCGCCATCCTTTATCAATTGGCCCAGTTTCAACACTCTCGTGTTGCCTTAGAGTAAAATATTTTTAAGCAACCCATCAATATCTATAGCCAATGGCTTAGGAAATTCATTTGCCTTCTGAAATTTTTTTGTGAGGTATTTTACAGAAGAACACGGAAAAACAATAGATGATCCAAAAAATGGATACAAAAAAAGTCACTTTAGCATCTTCAAACGCGTTCCACAAAACGTGAACAAAGGAATTCAATTGGGCTTACAAAATAATTTAAATATTAATTATAAATGTAATTTCAGGTTTTTTTTACATTATGTTTATATAATTAACATAAGAAGAATTGATTTCAAGTTTTCTGTTATGTTATAAATCTAACACACACACACATGTATACATCTCAGCAATCAGATAATATATACACCTAACTCTTTTTTTACATAGTAGATACTTTTCTTTAAAAAAACATACGACATATGGTCAATTGAGTCCGGCAGATTTAAAAAGATTACGAATTCCAAAATATTTTCCCTAAAATACCATGCAAAAAAAATAACAATAAAATCCATGGGACATACTTAAAAAAAAACAAAAACATTTCTTTTTTATTACAAAAAGAAAAAAAAATTAAAAAATCTGTGTACAGTGAAAATTCAGTCTATAAGTACATACAATATATAAAAATTGAAATTGAAATAAGGAATAAAACTGCTAACTAGCAACCATTCATTGCTACTTGATAACAAGCATATAAGTTTATTACGACCTGGATAAAAAAAAATGCTGTCATCAGTAAATGTGTTAGATACGCAGCATTTTTTTTTTTTTTTTGAAGTTATACTTCTTATTGCGCGTTTGGGAAAGGATGAGGGTAAACTTTTACGATGCGCGCGCACACCGTCACGGTACCGATGCACGTTGTCTAATATTTTAACATGCCACTTTTTTGGTGCTAGGGGACTGATATTTGGAGGATCGTAATAACTATTGTTATAAACCATATCTGTTGGGACGCAGCCCCTCCCCTCTACGGCTTTTTGGCCAATATCTCGGAACCCGAGCCTCACATTCCATTCAGACCTGGCTCATTCGATCCCTCTCTATCTGCTCTTTCAGTTATTATAATTTCATACTCATAGGGCTATTTCTTCTATAGTTTTTAATTGTTTTAAACTTTTTAAGTTTGTTTAAATTCACAATATCTTGGCTTCTGCTCGAATCTTGGACTCTTGAGATTTGAACCAACTATTCCATTCATCGAGATCCATCCAGTCATCTACTTCATTCCCATTGTGTAGGCATGGGGAGGACTTAAGCACTAAAATGTCATGCTCCCATGTTAATCCTATGGGGATTGGAAAAAATTTCACCCCCTTAAGGAATTGAGTTTGTGCCTTGATTTTTGGAGGTCCGCCATAATTTCGTATTAGCGCGAGCCTTATGTGAAATTGGTCCCCTCCGATGCTCCCCCTACAGGTCTTCCCCAGTAATAACTCGAATCCTATGCCATCTTGGTCAACCGCACTGGCTGGATTCAATTGTTATCCCTATAATTGTTCTTCCCCATCCTAAATGTATTTTTTTCAGGACCATAGCCCCATTTCTTCACCCATATTTAACATTTTTAAATTATTTTCAAGTTTTAAATTTTTTTAAATCCCGCATAGCTCCGAGGAATTTTGAGCTTTGTTAATGAAACTCGGACCATAGGTTCTCATCGTTGAGCTCTTTCTTCTGTTATAATTCGTGTGTAGATAGTGCGGGCCTAGGGGGAGCATTATCACTAAAATTAGAATCTCCATGCTATTACTATGTTGTTCGATCTTTTGATGACGTCATGATATTACAGAGATAAAAGGATGAATCTTTGGGATCACCTACTACTCTGTGTATCGTTGGGATGTACGTGACCATTTACGTCACAGTTGTTCTCCCCTCCGGGGGAGTTAGTTTCGTTTTTCTTTCCTGAGCTAGCACCGCTCCATTTGCAACTACAGACTCCAGACCAGTTTGAATGGATTCCTCTTGTGTTTCCTCACAACCAGGCCGAGTTTCGAGTTGCTGGGCGCCCTGCTTCTATTTTGTTTAATTATTTTAAATGTTTTAATTATTTTAAAATTACCATAACTCGGGGTCTCTTCAGGCGGATGTATTAATGTTCTCAGGAACGATTCTTCCCGCCGAGACATTCAATATGAGCTGAATTTCATCTTCGTCATGATCGACTTCTTTATTAGCATAAACTGTCATAAATTGAATTAAATCGTCCTCATCCATAGTTCACGAATCCCCAATATTTTTAGGAATTCGTGCTAGAGAACAAAAAATTGCGAAAAAAAAAAATCATTATTTTCGTGTACCGTGTTTTTTTAAAAATCGTGCAAAAAAAAAAAAAGAGTTGGGTGTGTGTACGAGACTCCTAGTGGTATTATGAATGGTCTTCATTTTTCTTTTCTTGTTTTGAATTCTATTTTCCTTTAGTTATTACATTTGCAAATATATTTTACAAAATCTGAACATTTTATGAGGAATGAATGATCCCACTGCGTTATTGAGTGGTCCTAGTGCCACTGAGGATGTCAGGAGCTAATGCATTTCGAGGCCACGTGGTTGAGGTGTGGGAATTAAGATAGAGAGGTGACAACTCAGGTGTCAGACGCAGCACTTGACCGTAGTTCAAAATCCAGTAAGCAATCAGTCAATCCATTAAGCCTGAAAGAAGTGATCCAATAGCGACCAGACGATAAGATTATATAAAATCTTTACATTTCTTATTACAGAAAAAGACCCATCGGAATAATTATATTACCACGGAATTTAAATGGCGCACTTGTTCTTTAAATACAAGTACGCTTTAACTAATTCTTTTAGATTAAAAAAAAATTTGGGTTGTTAAATTAGAATTTAAGACAGTTTTCGGTAAAAGTACGAGAGCTTGAACTAAACGCGAAGCACATTTTCAGACAGAAAAAAAAATGCCTCAATTTCCATGGAAATTTGCAATATCATAACTCGTACCTCTGTTAATAATATAGTGTTTTTAAAAATTGCAAAATATTCCATGAATATTTTCTTTTTCGTTTTAATACGTGATGGCATAGCCCATTTAACATTACAGTATAGGAGAAACAAGTAATATAAAAAAATAGTTTTTAAGTCAATTCCTACTTAGATCAATAACGAAAAATTTTATTTTAGCTACTTTTTATTAAATAGTTACAATTAATATAAATATGTATATACATAGGACAGAATCACAACATTAAGTGGTAATTAGTTTTTTTTAATTATCATTAAAGTATCGTATTGTCCTTTTAATTTCAGTCCAACTGAATGCTTTAACACGTGAAAAAAAAACCTTTTCAAGTTTTGACACAAGTCGCCAAAATGGTCGCTAAGTCGCCGACGTGGCTGTATTTGTAATTCTTTAAATAATTGGTTTTAATTAATTAATTTTTATTAACTATAATTAAATTATTGTATTGTCATCTAAAATGATCCTGTACATAAAATTTCAGCTCAATTCAGCGCTTTAAAATGTATTTTATTAACGATTGAAAATTCCACCAAAATAAATAAATATAAATATACAAATATATAAATAAATAAATATATAGACAGTGCGAGCTAATAGTGTAGGAATTGAATAAAGCAAAGAACATTTATACCAGAAAAAATGAATCAACTCGGTTAAAAATGGGAAGTATAATAAAAAAAAATATTGCTCTTTAAAAGATATATATAGTGAAGCCGGAATATAATATTAATTTTTCGTTTCTCTTATATCTGAAAAAATGTTCCAAATTCGGGTCCTATTCTTTAACATTAAGCGAAAACAGCCATAAACTTGAGCAAAATTCCGATAGAAACTTTGTGGCCGAGGTAACCTAGTGGTCAAAGTAACGGACTCGTGACCAGCGTGTCGTGAGTTTGAGCCTAGTACCGTTCAAGACCCACCGTGTGGGGACCGATGTACGTTAAGTCTGTCGACTCTCAAACGTCCTCTCTTTGGTGTGGTGTGGATGTTAGGAGAGGGGGGTGCCAGATCAGGTGTCATCCTCGTCACTTGACTATGGTTCCAAATGACGTCGCTCAAAGCCCTCGAGTAGCTGAAGTGTTCGACATTAATCTTCACTCACCCGATAGAAACTTTTCATTTTCTAAGCATCCTAGTTTTAGAAAGTAGTTAAAATAGTGAAGAATATCGGGTCAATAAAAACTTTCATTCACTTGATTTTGTTTCGTACATTCCCCCTTTTTTAAAATACGTCCAAATGGTTTGATTTATTACTAATATTCAAAACTCTGTCTTGAAGCGTGTTGTCACTGTATCTAATGATACAGCAAGCCTCGAAACGCTGATAGGAGGTTACAGTGCATTTTTTACTTGTTATGAAAGTGAGCGTAAAAGAAGAGAATCATAAAAGCATTTTTACTGAGGAAGTTATCTTCATTTTATTCCCCCTTAATCTAAATTACTGCAGCGTTACTTGACATTTTCCCCAAGGTTTCTTCCCGCCTTTCGAAAACTTATTTGTTCCTTAGTCAGAGTCTTATCTCCTGAGAGGATCCTTCAACATATTCTCTTATCAATTGCTTGCTTAACAATGGACTAGGATCTCCTATGAATGAGGCGCCCTTGAGTAGAACAATATAGTAGTATTGTGTAGTGGCTGGGGTAGCCAGGACTCGATTCATCTATAGAGTTGAATCCAGGTGTCACAAGACCTGCTGTGGAGAGGAGTTTCTGTCGAGGTTCAAAGCTCTTCATATGATTCAAAATTAGGAGCTTCAAAGTAGGACGTTAATAAAAAATCCATTGAAAGAATCCTTCCATTTGAAATTTCGCTAAAGAAGATCATCACTGAATAAATTCTCCAGACGAGATCCTCTCTTTTGTGGTGTTAGACATTTTTCTTCATTTGCCAGTCGATTCGGAAATAGGGCCACAAAAATGACATTTTCTCAAAGTTCTTTTCTAAATTTAGCAAATGTCGTCTTACAGTTTGTTCTGCTGATCCAAGTCTCCGAAGTACTTTTCCATGAAACTTGTAAATATTTTCAACAGTTTCAGAACGTTCCTTTAATAGAATTGTAGAGGTAGTATTGAGCCCCAATTTTGAGTAGGCCATGATATCCGTTCGTTCAGAATGGCGCTGGGTAAGATAATCCAGGAGAAAGTGTTTACTTCCTTAGCGTGCGCTGTTACGGTTGCATCTAAAAAGAAAACCGTGTCATTGGTTTTGTTGGTGAGGTTGAGCACCAAGGAAACAGAGGAATATTTTAACAGAGTTCATGGTGCATGTTGTTTTACTAATGTTCGTTGTCAAATGCTGGTTCGTGTTTTAACGAAAACGATGCGACTTTTGGACTGTAGATTTATTTCGAGATGGTGCTATTCGCACGGTGTTCCAAGAGGGAAGCTACTACAACAACTGACGCGGAGGGTTACATCAAAACATTGATGGAGGTGCTCAGTCGGCGGATGGCATTCGCGACAAAAAATAGATACAATTGCGGACTGAACAGTGCAGTAGACAATCTGAGCATGATATACCTGTAGGTATATTCCAAACGCACGGGAGACAGTCCACCCTCACGTCAACTGATTATACAGCCCTGTTCCAACTCCGTTAACTATTGTTTTTGGAGTTGACTCCTTGAGAATCGATTTTCATATAAAGCTTCCGGTATGGAAATATTATGAGAAGTGAAATTTGTGTACAAGTGTTAACAAAAATGCGTTATACGCAGTGTTCTGCGAATGCGCTGTTGGAAGAAAGCAGGTACTTGAGTTATTTAGCAGTAACTTAATCAGAAGGAGTGATTCATTTGTGTAGTTACTGGGCTTCGGATCCATAGGTTGCAAGTTTTGTTCAATAAGCAGATATTTAAAGAAAAAGTGATTGATATAAAAGTTATATTTAAAACGATAATAAATACTCTTTATTTTAAAATTTAGCCTTATATTTACACCAAAAATATTCATGAATAGTTGTTTTTTTAGGACATTTGATCTTTTTTTATTGGAGTTTAATCCTTAAGAATCGATTTTTATATAAAGCCCCCTATATGGAAATATTATGAGGAGGGAAATTTGTACATTCGTTAACAAGAAAGTGGCTGTCGGAAGGAAGGACTACTTTTTTGTCTTTTTTAAAATTACGATCATTCTTTTCTTATCGAAATCAGAGGAAAAATAATTACAGATCACTTATTTCGTCACGATATGCTATACATTTTTTAAAAAATAACGAAATTTTGCATTTTTTACGATTTTCCCTAAAATGAATCAATATTGATACGTTTTTATGAAAAGTTTTTCAATCGTTCTGTACGGATTTCTTACCATTGTAAGGTATCAAAATTCTGTACTAAAAGAGTTCATACTTTATTCGCTTATAATTTAAAATATAAAATGCCGAAAACCTTTTTTTGTGATTTTTAAAAAAATACTAAAAATTCTAACTAAACGTTTAATAACTTCGTTATTTATAGCAATAGCAACACGGAACTTTTTTCCCAAATGTCAAATGTTGTTATTCGTGTTTTGTTCAAAGACTGAAAAAATTGCTTAAAAATTATGGATTTGAAAAAGTTTTTGTGTTTTTCGTCTAATACCCTTTTCACAAAAATCATTTATGCAGGTTTTTTTTTTCCTTTTTTTTGTTTAAAAAGTACCGTTATTTGTTATCTATGTGGGAAATTTGGAAGGTATAGTTTAAAAACAAAGCCCCCCCCCCCACACAAAATAAAACTTTAAAAAAATTTCCAAACTGCGTTTCCTAGCGTAATTGGCTTCGAAAACCAGTTTTCGAGCCAAGCGATACCTCATACCTTAGCTCTTTTGTGTGTGTGTGATAAAGAAGTTGACACAATAACAACTGAAAATCACAAAATTTGTCGATATGCATTTAATACTGTTTTGGTGAGTTGAATAGCAAAGTAACGAATGGAAGATATATGTGCCATGAGGTGCTCCTTGCCTAATGTTAAACCCATTGTTGTCGTCACAGTTTATATTTATGTCAATCAGAATGTTATTGACATTATAGATTATATCCACGAGACATTATTAGAATATACAGAAGGTGGTTCTAAACTACTGGGGAAACAGTATCATGTACTTCCCTTCATACTTGTTGACGATTTCAATATTGATTTCGATAAAGATGAAGGATTGAGATTAGTACAATTTTTAAAATCAGAGCTTAATTTGGATTTTGTTTCTGGTAAAGCACTGGGGATGAGTAGGTATGATACAACCATTGATGCGATGTGTTCACGATTCGTAAATCACGTATCTACCGACGTTCACGTATCATACATTAGTTACCACAAGCCTCATATCACAGTGATTAATAATGGCGAGAGAATGTAATTAATACTCACAGTGATATTAATAGTGAAGTAAATCAACCTTCTTAACAATGTACTCATGTACTATGAGTAACATATATTTATGTAACATAATTGATGTCTATTATTTTATATATACAGTCGGACCTCTATCTAACGAAATTGCTAAATCCCGAAAAAAAGTTCGTTATATGGAAAAGGCGTTACATACAGGTTCATCTTTTAATTTTCTTTATAAAGAATACACACAAAAAAAATATAAAACTCATAAAGACTATATATTAAAAAAAAGTAATTACTCACACCTTTTTGTAAATTAGTATATATTTATTTTATATATCTTATTTATCAAAAAAAAAAAAAAAGAAAGAAAGAAAGAAAGAGAAATTCCAAGGAAAGTTTCTTGTGATGCCTTTATATACTTTCTGAATAATTAAATCTTTATCTTTGATATGCTCAAGCACTTATGTTTTAACGTTTTCGAACCACAAGAAACAAAGTTACCAGTACGATTAATTAATGAACATTACTCAAGGACACGAGACAGCTTCGCTGAGGGTACAAGGGGGGATGTTTCTACTGAACTGGACAATGTGGGGGTTAAAGGTTGCACTTCTTGGATGAAACGCACAGAATTCTACTGTTTTCGGGGAGTTAAGCACCTAATAAAACTAGTTCAAGATTTACGACCAGCATAAAATGTGGTAAAAGAGAAAATAATTTGAAATGCCCAGAAATACTTCAAAAATAGAGAGAGAAAAAATTGAATCACACGCACACACACACACAAGAGAAAAAGTTCGTTACTTCGCTATAGGGAGGCTATTTTACGATAAAAATCGTGAAATGTTCTTGGTTCCAGGAAAAAGTTCGCTATATAGAAAAATTCGCAATGTAGAGGTTCGTAATATGGAGGTTCGACTGTATATTATTTTACCGAATCAATATGAAAAATGTGAATAGAATAAAGAAAATACATGCATGACTTCAGTATTGTATGACATGCGTTTATTTACCCTGTTTGCCTACTATATAATCAAAGACAACCGTACTTAAGGCCGACGCCCATATTTTCAAAAACTACCTTTATCCAACAGAAGGCATTGTTTGCAACTCGGATGACGTCAAAGCGATAAAGTTTGTAAAAAGATAACCCGTCGTTACTATAGCAACGGGATGTGGTTAAGCAGTGATTGACAGATATAGTCGGTTTCAAAACGCATGCGCAACTGCAGTAAAATAAACAAACTATTCAAAACCATAATCAACGGGGTGCAGTGTTGGTTGAATAGGGGAAAAAAAGAAAGTTTGGTAAGTGCTGTCTTTTAGAATTGACGCGGAAATGGATGGCAATCTTTTTTTTTTTTTAAATCCGTGCAAATATTTTGGGATATCCACAAGTGAATGAACAAGTACGTTTACATTTCCTTGAGTATCATAAACATTGCCCATAGGGTTAAGAATAAAGATGGAATTTAAAAAAGAGTTTGTGACATCTCTCGCGTTCTTCCTCTAACATAATCTCTATGTTCTTTGACGGCCACGATTAATAGCAAAACTTTTCCAACCCAAATCCAAGAAGTGAAACGAAACATAGATGCAAATAAGATAACCTTTAAAAGAATAGAAGTTTTAGTGAGCAATATGGCAATTTAGAGAAAGTTCAGTGTAAAGAAGATAGAAGTGTTGATCGACGGCTTACCTAGAATCAAGACGCCACCTCGCCGATTAAACCAAGGTACATACCATTGTACAACCTTAGGAGAAAGATTTGAAATAGATTGGACGTTGAGTATTCAACCAAGGTAGGAAGATCATATTCTGAACGCTAGTATATTATTGAGATTGAGATTAGGCGGATATAATATATTTATATTGATAAGTGATCTAATTGCGTGATCTGAGTTAGTTAAGACTACGTGTTTTGGTTTATTCTTACTTAATATAAGTTTGTTCGATACCTAAGTAATCTAAGTTAAATTCTTAATAAAAGTCATATTAAGAATTCTAAAATGTCTCTTCATTTCGAGAATCCCACACCTCTAACTTACGCTGAAACCCCACGATATGATCGACAAAGATCGAACATATCATATTGGCGCCCGAATCGTTATAATTTATATGACTCTGGGTTAGGTAATGCTAGCTGGTTTGGTATTTTACCAGATATGTGCTTTTCCAGGCCCGAGATCGTGAATGAATTTCTCGAGGCCATAGACAATCAAATAAAATTACTAGAAATTCCTAGTGATTTAGCATGTGCTTATTTGAAAGGTCACCTCCGGGGAAGGGCTCAAGATTGCTATCAAATATTCGGATCAGTGTTAGTACAGGATACCGCCACGGATTTCACGCAGCTAAAGGCAGAGTTAGCGAAAGCTTTCCCCGCAATCAAAAATAAGAAAGAGTTAGAAGGGAGGTTTTTCGCATCCCAGCAGGGCAGAAATCAAGAACCAACAGATTTTGTTTACGATTTACTTAAAATACATAAGAGTCTAGAACTAAGGATGTCGCGAAGTGGATTTGGTTGATCACATTTTTATTAGACTCGAACCACAAGTCCAGGACTATGTGGAAGTCCGGAATCCGCAGGACACGGTACAACTTTTAGAAATATTAGCTAAATTTGAAGACAGGTATTCTTACAAATTAAAAAGAGGTTGGCAGAATAGAAATAATGTAGAAAGACGGAGTCAAAACGCGCATAGGATGTCTAATTTTGATGATAATCGCAGAAACTGGAGAAATTCTGAGGTTGGGCGTAGACCAAATAATGGCAGATATGATTCTAGACGTACTTATGAGAATAGCCGTCAAAGTAATAGGTGGTTCGTAAGTAGGAATATATTTCAGAATGATGATCAGAGATTCAACGAAAGGGGATACCAATTTCGAAAAGATCGAAATGATAATTTTAATAGACGAGACCGCAGAAATAGGGGTTCGAGTGAAAATTTCAGTCGAGGAGTTAGGATGCAAAGGGGACGATTGAATGTTTTGAAAGTTAATGAAGTTCATAATCAAAAGGAATCGGCAAGGGATATACCAATTAAGCTTTCTCCGATATGTATATCACCCGTGGAGCTTCCCCACGTTCCTATTTTATTAAAAAACATAATTTTGAAAGCACTATGGGACACAGGAGCAGAGAAATCATTTATATCGGAAGAAATATATAAAAAATATTTTTTTTTATAAACAAGTAAAAAAATCGCAAGCTCAGGTGATCACAGCACAGGGAGCGTAATGCCAAAATATAGGAATTGTAGAATTGATTATTCATATCCGCGAATTTAAAAAACCTTGGTTGTTTCATGTGTTGACGGATTTGGAATACACATGTATTCTTGGTGTTGATTTTATAGGTGGATCAAGGATTGTTTTAGACTTTGATCGAAAATCGTTGAAGATTCCCGATTCGCAGATAGATAGAGTGGTTGAATCAGTTGAAGAGGAAAATGCTGAAATAGATTTGTCTAAGACAAAATTGGAGGATAAACAAAAACAGGAATTACAAAATTTGTTTAGTAGTTTTAAGGGATTATTCTCAGACAAACCAGGTCTTACTCATGTATTATACCATGAAATTGACACGCGAGATAATCCACCAGTAGTTTCCAGGCCGTACAGATATGACCGGCAAAAACAAGCGATAATTGATTTTTATATACAAAAAATGGTACGAGAAGAAACGATTGTTCCAATTCAATCCCCGTACGCGTCATAGGTTGTGTTATGCAAGAAAAATAATGGGTTACCACCGGATAATCCAGAAGCATATAGATTTGCGGTAGACTATAGGAAACTAAATTCGATATCAAAGTATCCACGATACCCTTTACCGTTAATAAATGATTTAATAACGAACATGCCCTATACGACAATAATATCATCTCTTGATCTAAGAAGTGGGTATTTTCAAATGGCAGTAAACTCCAGTGATATTGTTAAGACCGCATTCGTAGTAAAAAGTGCCAGTTATGCTTTCCGGCGGATGCCATTCGGCTTATTAGGGGCAGCTCCCAATTTTCAAAAGGTAATTGACCTAATCCTGAAACCAGTGATAGGGAAGTTTGTGAGTGTCTATATGGACGATGTCATTAACGCATCTCCATCATTCACTCACCATGTTGAGCATTTAAGGAAAGTTTTTTCGTTGTTGCAAGATGCAGGATTGTGTGTGTGTGTGTGTGACATTAAATAAAGATAAATGTAAATTTGGGTGCGATGAATTGAGGTATTTTGGATTAATTATTAGTAAGAAAGGAATCAAACAAAAGAGCAACGGATGAGACAAAAGTTCGAGCCATACTAGAGATGAAACCCACATGGAACTCAAACGAGGTGTCTAAGTTTTTGGGCATGTCCTAGTGGTACGCGAAATTTATTAAAAATTATGCAGATCTTTGTGAGCCCCTTTGTAATCTTAAACGAAAATTTAAAAAATTCGTCTGGTACACTGAGGCGCAGAAGGCATTCGAAGCGGTCAAGGCGACGTAACAAAGGCGCCAGTTTTAAAATTGCCGGACTTTCAAAAGCCCTTCGAATTATTTACAGATGCCAGTTCAATCGGTTTGGGAGCAGTCCTGAATCAGGAACAAAGACCAGTTATATTTGCTTCACGTACTCTGAACAACGCAGAGAGGAATTATACGGTAACCGAAAGAGAATGTCTGGCAGTAGTATGGGCGTTGAACAAATTCCGAACATATTTAGGACCGATGCCAATTAAAGTTATTACAGATCACGCTGCCTTAACACATCTAATGCATGGAAAAAATTTGTCGAGTAGGATGATCAGATGGGCACTCAAATTAGCGGAATTTAATATAGAATGGGAACATAGACCTGGAACTCAAAATGCGTTGGCGGATATTATATCGAGAAACCCTTTTGAAAGTATAATAGGAGAAAAAGTTAATTGTGCAATAATCAGAGATTTAGTACTTACTTCGCGGGAACAGTTAATAACAGAGCAAAAGAATGACCCAGAATTTGGTCATATCTATAGATATCTAGAAACCCGCAAGATAACTCTGTTAAAGCGACGATATGTGAGAATTGGTCCCACGACTTCCGTCTAATTGAAGGATTGTTGTTTTATGCGAAACACGCAACGTCGTTAGGTGAAATGCGTGTATACATTCCAAAGTCTTTAAGAAACAGCATCTTAAGCGAATTTCACGACAAACTAATCGCAGGGCATCTAGGTAGATTTAAAACTTATCATAAAATTTGGGACGTTTGTTATTTCCCGTATATGAGAAAATTTATTGATCAATATGTCTCTACATGCCATATGTGCCAAGTTAATAATTATAAAAACGCGTTACCAGCTGGTCGATTAAATCCGATTGTATCAAATTATCCAAATGAGATAGTTACGTTAGATTTGTTAGGCCCGTATCCTATATCGAGAGTGAGACGTAATCGATATGTTTTAGTAATTACCGATCATTTCAGCAAATGGGCTGAAATTATACCACTTAAGAAGGCCTCGGCTCGTATAATAGCGGATACTTTTTTTGATAATTTTATATCGCGTTTTGGAGCTCGAATAAAATTAATGAGTGATAACGGTCCCCAATTTATATCCGAACTTTTTGAACATTTAAGTGAAAGATTAGGCATAAGGCATGTGAAAGCTGTTGCATATTGGCCGCAAGCAAGTAGGACAGAACGAGTAAATCGCGATCTAGTGCAAGTGATTGCAAATTATGTAAATGATTAACACGATACTTGGGATCAATTCTTACGTGAGTTTGCTTACGCTATTCGTACGGCAGTGAATGAAACGATGGGAAAAACCCCTGCGGAGTTATTTTTGCGTCGAAAGTTGATTACCCCATTTCAAAAATTAGTAATGGCTTCGGACGGAACTGAGTTTGCAATAAGAAATATTGAGAAATTATTTCATGAAGCTAGACTAAGAACGAAAACTAAGCATGAAAGATGGGAAAGATATTATAATAGACGAAGACGGGATGTACAAATTAAGGTAGATGATTGGGTCTTATTAGAGACACACCCTTTGAGTTCAGCAGCTAATAAAATCTGTTCCAAATTTAAACAAAAATTTGAAGGTCCGTATAGAGTGTTAGAAGTAAGAAATAATAATAATAATATTGTAATATATGGAGGTCACGAAAAAGGTTAACCGTTAATGTTGATCAAGTAAGAATATATCGTCATAGGAAATGTGACGAGGTCGAGTTAGGAACTAGTCGCCCAGATAGTATTAGTTCACGTCGAGTAGTTCGGAAAACGAGAGTCAAAGATCAAATGAGTCGCAATTTGGGAAGAAAAGATCTGCGGTAAAGCGTGAGTTAGAGGAAAAATGGATAAATCTCAAGTCAAAACAATGTAAGAAAAACACGGATAGGGCCGATAAGCGCAGATCACTTATCAGATCGCTGCCTAGCTCCTTCTCTAATAAAACAAGAAATAAAAGAAAACGGCTAGATAAAGGAGTTAAAAGGTCGTATGGATCGGGGTTAAGTGGACCTCAGAGAAAGTTGCAGAAAAGTAGACCCAATAACATTAATAAAAGACCATTGTCATCCAGTAATATTTATATAAGTAGGAAGAAGAACAAGATGGAAACAACTGGATTTCAAGATAGAAGGAAGTATAACCTGCGCCTACGCCAGAAAAATTTTTAGGAGTCCCGATCGGCCAATGAAGCAACGGCAAGCCAAGCAAGGAATAGCCGACAAGGGGACTACAAGCCCTACATCAGGCAACATAAAGGATCACAGAGCAGCCGAGGAATGAGAAGAGGAACGAACAGTGATATCACCTTGTCCTTAGAGGTGATGGTGGGAGACAGAATATAAAAATCAGGTTGTATTGTTTCATTCTTATGTTCTTTCCAACAAGTGGTCGGAAGAATTATTACAAAGAATTAAGTCTCGGGCGGTGTTTAAAAGTTATAATCCAAGCAAAAGTTTACACTACAATGAGTGTATATTTTTTTGAACTTTTGACTTGTAAAGTTTTTTTTTCTCTCAAATGTTGGAGAAAACAACTGTAATTATGCATTTGTTTACTTCGATGTATGACTTCGTGAGATGCGACAATTCCTTTGGTTATTTGTTTTAATGATTTATTGAAAAATGTTTGTAATTGTATAATGTGTATGTATATATATGTTGTTGTATTGTTCTGTATTAAGGTGCATCTGGTTCAGGGAAACGCGGCATAGTCAGGGCACTAACCATAATATTAATAGCGCTGCACGGCTCATTGGGGGTTTGACGGAGCCAGATGCGGGATGGAAATGAAAGTTTATTGTAATTTATAAATGATATATAATGCATAAAAATTGTGAAACCTACTGGTATTATGTAAATATAGATTTTGCAAAGTGACTTAAAGAGTTTTCATTTCAGGGTGACAGACCCTGAAAGAATTGTTCCATAGCTAATATGTAGCCTCAACTTGGAGCAGTGGAGCCGGTCTCCAAGCTCATAAATGAATATTTGTCCTGATGCAGAGTTTGTGTCTGCGCACCCAGGAAAAAATGCACGTAAAGTGTTTAAGTGTTTAGAACATCTAAGTAACGTTAAATATATAGTGTTAAGTACATGTGTAAAAGTGAGAATATATCATGATTAAAAAGCAAAATTGTTAATGTTGGCCTAGTTAATGGAGTAAAATTTATTGTGTATCTGTCACGAGTTTAAATTTAAATTTAAGTTAAATATTAAATTTAATTCTAAGATGAATAATGAAAATTACAGTTAAGTTAAATATTGGAAAATATAGAAGTTAAAATGAGGATTCAAGGTTAAAATTTAAATAAAACTTAGAAAGTGAGGAGATTTAGAAATAAAAATTTAGGCACGTAATTTATTAAGGGTACTGAGAACCCTTGAATAAATCACGTTTTTCTTCTTGGAGGGGTTGTGACATCTCTGGCGTTCTTCTTCTAACATAACTCCTACGTTCTTTGACGGCCACGATTAATGGCAAAACTTTTCCAACTCAAATCCAAGAAGTAAAAACGAAGCAAAAATGCAAATAAGATAACCTTTAAAAGGATAGAAAGTTTAGTGAGCAATGATGGCAATTTAGAGAAAGCTTAGTTCGGAAGAGGTGGAAGTGTAATTAGACGGCCTACCAAGGAATCATGGAGATCCCGCCAATCGTACAAGGTGCATACTATTGCAATCGAGCCTAACTTGAATATCTGAAGTTAATTGAACCGTTGAGTTTTCAACCAAGGTAGGAGGATTATATTCTGAACGCTAGTATAATATTGAGATCGAGATTAGGCAGATATAAGATATTTATATTGATAAGTGATCTAATTGCGCGATCTGAGTTAATTAAATCGGCGTACTTTGGTTTATTATCACTTAATATAAGTTTGTTCGATATCTAAGTAATTTAAGTTAAATTCTTAATAAAAGTCATATTAAGAAGTATAGAATGTCTCATCCTTCCGGGATAATCCCACACCTCAAACTTACGCGGAAACCCCAAGACATAGCTATCGACAGATGGCTATGTCGCAACCTGACCTCGCGATTTTTTTACTTGTTTATAAAAAAAATATTTTTTATATATTTCTTCCGATATAAATAATTTATCTGCTCCGGTGTTCCATAGCGCTTTCAAAAATGTGTTATTTAATAAAATAGGAACGTGGGGAAGCTCCACGGGTGATATACATATCGGAGAAAGCTTAATTGGTATATCCACTGCCGATTCCTTTTGATTATGAACTTCATTACCTTTCAAAACATTCAATCATCCCCTTGCATCCTATCACGTCGACTGAAATTTTCACTCGAACCCTTATTTCTGAGGTCCCCTCTATTAAAATTATCATTTCGATCTTTTCGAAATTGGTATCCCCTTTCGTTGAATCTCTGATCATCATTCTGAAATCTATTCCTACTCTCGAACCACTTATTACTTTGACGGCCATTCTCATAAGTACCTCTAGAATCATATCTGCCATTATTTGGTCTACGCCCAACCTCAGAATTTCTCCAGTTTCTGCGATTATCATCAAAATTAGACATCCTATGCGCGTTTTGACTCCGTCTTTCTACATTATCACTATTCTGCGAACCTCTTTTTAATTTGTAAGAATACCTCTCTTCAAATTTAGCTAATATTTCTAAGAGTTGTACCGTGTTCTGCGGAATCCGGACTTCCACATAGTCCTGGACTTGTGGTTCGACTCTATCAAAAATGTGATTAACCAATTCTGTCTGCGACATCCCTAGTTCCAAATTTTTATGAAGTCTAAGTAAATCGTAAGCAAAACCAGTTGGTTCCTGATTTCTTCCCTGCTGGGACGGAAAAAACTTCGCTTCTAACTCTTTCTTATTTTTGATTGCGGGGAAAGCTTTCGCTAATTCTGCCTTTAGCTGCGCGAAATCCGTGGCTGTATCCTGCACTAACGCTGATCCAAATATTGAGTACCAATCTTGTGCGCTTCCCCTGAAATGACCTTTCAAATAAGCACATGATAGGTTACTAGGAATTTCATGTAACTTTATTTGATTATCTATGGCCTCTAAGAATTCATTGATAATCTCTGACCCTGAAAAGCACATTTCTGGTAAAATACCAAACCCTCCTGCATTACCTAACCCAGAGTCATATAAATGATAACGATTCGGGCGCCATTACGACATGGTCGTCCTTCGATGACCATGTCGTGGGGTTTCAGCGTAAGTTAGAGGTGTGGAATTCTCGAAATGATAAGACATTTTAGAATTCTTAATATGACTTTTAGTAAGAATTTGACTTAGATTACTTAGATATCGAACAAACTTATATTAAGTGAGAATAAACCAAAAACACGTAGTCTTAATTAACACAAATCGCGCAATTAAATCACTTATCAGTATAATTATATTATAGCCGCCTAATCTCAATCTCAATAATATATTCGCGTTCAGAATATAATCTTCCTACCTTGGTTGAATACTCAACGTCCAATCTACTTTAATTATTTCTCCAAATGGTTGTACAATGGTATGTACCTTGGTTAAATGGCGAGGTGGTGTCTTGGTTCTATGTAAGCCGTCTATCAACACTTCTATCTTGTCTGAACTGAACTTTCTCTAAATTGCCATCGCGCTCACTAAAACTTCTATCCTTTTAAAGGTTATCTTATTTGCATCTATGCTTCGCTTCACTTCTTGGATTTGGGTTGGAAAAGATTTGCCAATAATCGTGGCCGTCAAAGAACACAGAGGTTATGTTAGAGGAAGAACGCGTGAGATGTCACATCTATAATTGAAATGCATGGCTGTTGATTTTGGTCTAATTAATTGAGTAAAATTTATTGTGGCTGTCAAGAGTTTAAATTAAGGAGGAATATTTCACGCGCGTAAAGGTGCTTCGTACAATGATAGAACCTTAGCTTGAATTAAGGTAGGACTGATTACTTGATATTAGGACTTGTAATATTATCAGAATTGAAAGTAGGCGGATAATATAATTATTTAGATAAGTGATCTAAGTTACCCGATCAGGTTTAACTATTGCTGTGTGTTTGGTTTATTCTCACTTAATATAAGTTTATCTAATTTATTAGAAATTTAATTTATATTCTTAATAAAGTCATATGAAGAATTTTAAAATGTCGATTCATTTCGAGAGTCCCACACCTCTAATTCACGCTAACAATCAAAGATATGGGCACCATAGAACGACCATATCACTAACTTGCAAGTACACTCATAAAATCCGCGTTACTTACCGCATTTGTATTTTAAGTGTAAACCCACTTAAGAGTTTCGGTGGTGTGCTGTTTTCCTCTCTGCTCTTAGCATCAAAATATGTCTAATTTTCATCAAATAAAGATCCTTTTTAAAAACTAAGTCTGTTTCTGACTCAAAACATGTCATATATTATATATTGTTCTATTGATTCATATTAGTGTACATCTGGTTTGGGGGAACGCTGCGTAGACAGATTATTAACAATAACACTAACAGCGCTGCGCGATTAGAGGGGAAGTTTATTACAAAAAAACCACATGAAGTGTATATATGAAAATTTGTTGTAATTTAAAGATGTTATATAAAGTATGGAATTTGTAAAATATAATGGTATTATGTGAAAATTTTTTATTCCACATGACTTAAGGAGTTTTTATTTCAGGGTGGCTTGTGATATGGTCGTTCTTTGGCAACCATATCTGTGATTGTCAGAGTGAATTAGAGGTGTGGGATTCTCGAAATGAATCGACATTTTAAAATTCTTAATATGACTGTATTAAGAATATAACTTACATTTCTAATAAATTAGATAAACTTATATTAAGTGAGAATAAACCAAACACACAGCTGTAGTTAAACCTGATCGCGTAACTTGGATCACTTATCTAAATAATTATATTATCCACTTACTTTCAATTCGGATAATATTACAAGTTCTAATATCAAATAATCAGTCCTACCTTAATCCAAACTAAGATTCTATCACGGTACGGAAACACCTGGGTGCGCTTGCAATGGTATGCAACTTGTAACAATGGCTCGATATCTTGGTAACTTTACGATAGGCCGTCAATTCACACTCGTACCTCTTCCAAACATAACTTTCCCTAAATTGCCATCCTGCTTACTGAAACTTCTGTTCTTTTAAAAGCTATCTTATTTGCATTTCATAATCGCATTTCGCTTCTTGGATTTTGGTTGGAAAAGAGTTGCCATTAATCTTGGCCATCAAAGAACCCAGAGGTTATTTTAAAGAAGAGACGCATGAGTCCGTCACAAACAGAGCAGCCAAGAAATGAGAAGAGGACCATATATTTGTGGGTCAGCGTAAGTTAGAGGTGCGGGATTCTCGAAATGAAGAGACATTTTATAATTCTTAATATGATTTTATTAACAGTTTAACTTAAATTACTTATATATTGAACAAACTTATATTAAGTGAGAATAAACCAAAACACGTAGCCGTAACTAAAACAGATCGCGCAATTGGATCACTTATCTAAATAATTATATTATCCGCCTACTCTCAATCCTAATAATATTACGAATTCGGAAAATAATCTTCCTACCTTGAATTTTCCGCAACGGTTCAATCACTTTCAGATAGGTTGCTGGGCTCGCGTGCAATAGTATGCACCTTGTAGTAATAGCTAGATATCCGTGATTCCTTGGTAGGCCGTCAAATTACACTTCTACCTTTTCCTAACAGAACTTTCTCTAAATTGCCATCATGCTTACTAAAGCTTCTGTCCTTTTAAAGGCTATCTTATTTGCAACTATACTTTCATTTCACTTCTTGGATTTGGGTTGGAAAAGATTTGCCATTAATCTTGGCCGTGAAAGAACCCAAAGGTTATGTTACAGAAAAGACGCGTGAGCTCTTCACAGGCTGACCCTAATTTGTTGAAAAGAAGCAGATTTTTTTTAGGCAAAATTGCAAATCCGACAATATGGAAAAGACATGTTATACAGAAGAAGATTGTAATAGTTTTTAAGTAGCATTAAGTAGAATTAAGTTAGTTAAGGGTGTGATGGGCTCACGCGTCTTTTCTTTAACATAACCTCTGGGTTCTTTGACGGCCAAGATTAATGGCAACTCTTTACCAACCAAAATCCAAGAAGCAAAATGCGAATAAGAAATGAAAATAAGATAGCTTTAAAAAGAACAGAAGTTTCAGTAAAATGAATGGCAATTTGATGAATGTTATGTTTGGAGGAAATACAAGTGTGAGTTGACAGCCTATAGTAAAGTTACCTAGAAACCAAGCCATTACTACAAGGTGCATACCATTGCACACGCGCCTAGACGTTTCCATTTAAAGATTGAAGTTAAGTCTGAATTAAGGTAGGACTGATTATTTGATATTAAGACGTAATATTATTAGAAGTGAGAGTAGGCGGATAATATAATTATTTAGAGAAAGTGATCTAAATTACGTGATTCGATTTAACTATCTTTTTGTGTGTTGGTTTATTCTAGATTTTCACTAGTTAAATTTATCAAAATTGTAAGACGTTTAACCTTTAGAGGACGGCTGGTCGATAGTGCCACCAAAAAGGACAGCTCCTTAAAGGACGGCGCTGGTCGGAGTAGCGACCAAGCTTTTCTTTTCCCTCTTTAACAGCATTCGGGTAACCGTGGTGTCTATTAGAATCCAGAAACGTCAATCACTTGACCGGTCTCTTTTGTATTCAGAGGGGGTGGGGAAAGTGTTCTCTCTTTCCCACTTATCTAGAATTCCCTCTTTTTCCCTCTTATGCCAGTTCCTCACTTGCAGATTTAATCTTCACACAGTTATTTTTGTAAGGGTTTTTTTGTTTCGCCTTTACTTATCCATCTCTAAAATCTATTTTATTATATTAATAGAAAATAATTTAATAATTGTTTTCAAAAAGTCCCACGCTAATTAAAATCGTTTTATTATATTACATATTTCCCAAATCTGTTCATTTTGCTTCAATTAGAAAATGTTTATTATTTTGATTTGCTTACATTCGTACGCATACGAACTATAAAAAAAATTTGTAAAATCATTACACTAATACACTTTTTTTAAATATAAATTTGCTTATAATAAATAACTTTATTTCCTTTTTGTAATGAATAAATTCTATTACTCCACTTTTTGTTGTATAAAAATTTCTAACCTAGAATAAATTTTTTTTTGTTATTAAAATATGAAATTATTGGATTAATATGTTGTAGTTAAACAATATTTAATTACTTGAAAATTAATTTTTAATTTCCAATATGTGTTCCTCTTTATTTTTCAAATAATTATATATTTTAGTACTATTAAGAAGTATATGTTACATAAAAATTTTATTTTCACAGTTTATTCAAAAAATTGTTAGAGTAACTTAAACTAACGATTTTTTTACGATTTTTATTATATTTACATACTAAAGAATTTAATTACGTATTTTATTAATGCATGGTTTTTTTTTACTAATACACGTATAGCTATGCATCTATCAGATTTAAAAATACTTCAGTTCTACATTTTTATTCATTTTTATACATGTAAAACTGCTTAAAAGTATATTTGTGGAGAATTTTAAGCAATTTTAAGCATTTAGTTTTTGATAAAAAAAATTTCATAATTACCCAATGTATTGCTTTCCAGAAAAATATTTTTACTGTTATCTTACGTTATATTTAGTTTTAAAAAAAAACTTAAAATTTTGTATCGAAACATCCAAAAAAAAATTTTTAGTCACGTAAAAAATAACAAAAAAAAACGAAAAAAAAAGATTTTTGCAACAAAAAATATTACAGAAATATTTGTTATAGATTTTTAAAACTATCTATTCACAAACCTTCGAATTTATTTATAAAAAGCAAGAAACTAACTTCGACATTTTTTATTATGACAACTGATGTATAAAAAAGTTGAGTCTTCGAAACAAAAAACAAAAACTATTAATCCCGATA